>JAQGDQ010000436.1:0-197949 GCA_030141605.1 Tubiluchus corallicola
TGCATTAGTTCCAAAGCTATACAACAAGATAGGAATTTGCCGAATTAATAGGGATGGTGTGATTCCTAGATCAGCTGGTGATTTTTCTGTTTCGCAAGCATGATTTACCAGTATTGACCAAGCAAGGCACTGAGTGCTGCTTAAAAGTGTTCTGCCAATAACATACAGTGTACTGTGAATACAGTGACCAATAATTCATAGCTATACACACAGTTGAAACACAGTTTAATAATCTAATTTTACCATAATCCCACAAGGGCCATGTTTGTCTATCTGGTTTAACTATTAAAAAGTTGATCTGTTTCTCGTTAATAAAATTACTACCATAGGAGCTATTGTTAAGAAAATCCGATTATTAATACCAGTGCACCGTTTGATAAGGCCACATTTTCAGCAATAAGCGACAAAAGCAATAGCAAAATTATTTTTGGTATTTTGTCTATCTTTTAAGATATGCATTTGAAATTTAAGCTGTTTACTGGACTAACGTGTTTTTAGTCAAAGTGACACTGAAAGTTAAAGTTAATGGTTTCCTCATAACTGTTCTGCATGTGCAACTGCTGAACAAAATTTTAGTCTGTTGAATGAACGTGAATCACTGTTGTATGCTTCAGTCATTCTGTAGGCATGCGAATAAACTAACTGCATGCTTAATCGTCATAACATTAATTAGGATGTGTACTGTACTTTGTTAAATACACAAGCTTACAACAGGCGCTGCATAATAAAATGGCCACTTATTGCTGATGATTTTATTAAGTAGCAACTACTGTGGCTTGATAAAATGAAGGATATTGTTTAGGTCATTTAAGTAGAGAGAAAGCTGTACTTTAGATTTTTCTGGCAAAATGGCTGATCCGGGTGAATTCAAATGTATCTTAATAGACCACGTGATGTGCGTTATTTAACAATCTATAATAAACAGAACTTTGTTTACTGTTCAGTGCCATATTTCAATGATTAGTTTAGTTTGAATGTTTGAAGGTCCCTTATTAACAATATTTGACTGTTCTATGCACAATTTTAGTACTGTCACATTTAAATGGCTCACACGTATGTTACACTTAAATGGCTCACTTGTATGATGAATTTGTCATGTTCATTTATCGAAGCTGCTAAATTGATACTTTTTTGTCTAACATCTGCAGCTTGGTCACAGCGTTCTTCACACGGAAACGTTTACTGTACCGTTGCGCTGGGTGGCCTGGTGCCCCTTTGCTGGACCTCCCGAGCATGCTGTCTCTTTGGAACTCAGCGGTGGTCCATTGCCCCATCCTGATGCGATACTAGTGTACAGAGAAATGGATGTTATTGGTAACGAGTCATCTAAATCATCTCCTGGGTTATTACAGCTAGTCTGTGGTTTGCATCCTGCAGAGGTATGAAATATTACTAGCTTCTTGCAAATTAGCGTAACATGTAATGATGTGTGTGATAATGTAAATCTAAATTGAAAACTGTCTTCAAATCTTTACAGATTTAAAGATTTTACTTTTAAAGTAAAATACTACTTTTTGATTTTTTTTAATGGGTAGCATCTTTTGTAAATATTTAATTATCAGCAGAAATATATGTATGCTTGCATAGCAAAATTGTCAGTAAGTCAACAATTAAGCTTTTCTAGTTATTCACGTATCCTGAATCTCCATTTCATGAGGATCATTTTGATACCAAGTTCATCACTCTGTGTTATTCCTAAGCTGAGATAATCCGCGTTGAAGTTGAGGTGCAGGCTGCACACTGAAAAACTTAACCTTGAGAAAATCACTGTTAAAGTCAGCCATTGTTTTTTGTTGCATTTCTACAAAACACTTAGCAACCGTAGAAATGTTGGTTGCTATGGACTTTGCAAGAACACATTGAAGTTATGTTTAAATCCAGTTGATGGCTCTTCGTGAAGAAGATCTAAGCTTGGCAACAAAAAAAACCTTGAAGCAAAATGACTGTATGAGAGTATCAGGTTATAAGATTAGATTTTTGGTATTTTTCAATGTCTTCTTGATGATTTAATGCTAGAATACAAAAGTCCAATAAATTTAGCATTTGTTTTTATAAAAAGTAAAATGTTTACGTTTGACCAAATTTCTGATGCTTTCTACTTTGAAGCATCATAATGTACTTTTAACTGTGCCAACTTATGAACGGTTTTGGTTTGCAAGCACACATATGTGATGATATCTGTATTTTTATTAACTTTGCTTAGTGGCAAAGATAATTTTAAACTGAACCTGTAAGGAGTAAAGAGCAGATTTTTGTTTTTATGCTTGCGAAACAGAAAAATCACCAGCTGATCTAGGAATCACACCATCCCTATTAATTCGGCAAATTCCTATCTTGTTGTATAGCTTTGGAACTAATGCAGTGTATTATACAAAAACAGCCTGGCATTCAACTAGGATGCCAGGTGATTTTTCTTGGATAAACTACAAAAAATCACTAATCAGTGCGTGTTACCTGTTGATTTTCTGCAGGTAATGGATGTGAGATGATGTACTCCAAGGTGAAAACAACAGCAAACAGCGGATCATTTACTAGTCCTTCTAAATGAAATTTGTTTCTCATGACTAGACTCTTACACTCTTGAGTAGATCTAAAAACAAACATAATTTCCTATCAAAAATTTCACTGCAATTTAGAATATCTACTGTCAACATATTAAAATACTATCCTTTGAAACTGAACACATCACTGAGTAGGATAAAATCTAGAATTAAAACTACAGTGTTCCCTCACTTATCGTGGGTGTTCCATTCCAGGCCCACCCCCGATAAGTGAATTTCCGCGAAGTAGGGACGCAAGTACTACATTTCATTTTTGCTGTGTATTCATCCGCCGAATAAATACACTATTTACTGCAAATGGTAATTTTTATGATCTATAATATTCTTTTAATGTTAGAATTAATATTTTTAATATATTTTTATACATTTTGTGACTTTTTTATACAAAATTCATCAAATCTATACATTACTGTACAATACGTACTACGCACGTGCAAAAATACTTTAGACGGAGTACTGCAAAAACCCGCAAAACAGTGAACATACGTGATAAATATTTTACATTAATATTTTTGAAAACCCACGAAACAGCAAGTCCGCGATAAACGAACCAAGAAGTAGCGAGGGAACGCTGTAAATTTAAATACAATTTCCAGTCTAAATCGACAAGAATAAATTCTAATTAAGTGTGTTAACACAGACAATGTAAGATGCTTCAAGGTTTCTTTTCAGTTGAAATTAGCCAAAGATGCCTGTTGGGACACCTGACACATCCAGAAGAATAAATTGAACAATAAAGTTTGTTATTCTTGCCAAATTGTGAATTTCTAAAATATAAGTTAAATCCGTTCACATTCTTCCATTGATCAGCCGTGTATCTTCACTTTTCACCATTCTTACGCCGACTCACCCACTTAAGAAAAAACAGAAGTTAAATGACACAATACATTGGCCTACAGCAAGTGGACCAACGTAATGTGCACATTAATGCAGTTAAAAAAGGTGGGTTTCCCGATAAAGCAACTAAAAACTGAAACGACTTACACAGAAGAGTTTTTTGGACTCAACCGGACGGATTTATTCAAGCTTGGCGATCGGAACATGCTCGAGCGACGAAGCATGGAATTATCCCGTCTGATGGCGCCACCTTCCACTTCCTGTTGCAAGTGAACGATCTGGGGTTCTTCGATGTAGCACCAGCCATTATGTACACCAATCTGAATTGCAAAACATGTCACATATTAAAAGGGAGAAAAGATTTACATTTCTACAGCTGTGGTATTCTGCAGGCATCCATTATAGCCTACTGACCACAATAACCAGATGCACTGTTACTTCATTACTTTAAGTACGAACTTGCCCATGTTCAGCAACTCATTCGGTTAGGTGCTTGAACTGTAGCCCAAAGGCTGTGAGTTCGAGTCTCACAATGCTGCTGTGATTTGATGTTATTCCGTAAGCAAGGCAGACTACTAAAATACTAAGTGGCGCTACAGTCAGACTACTAAATTACTTATCGGCGCTACACTCCTTTCACAATACATCGATAGCTCTCTGAGAAAACGGAACCCAATATGGGCAGTGAAAAATGTTGTCAACACGTTAAAGTCTGAGCACTTGATGGTATGAATTCCCAGAGAGCTAAGACTGCAAATTCCGGGTTTAAATATCAACTTTTAAGGTTCTGTGAAAATGAAAATATGTTCTTATCACAAATAGTGTTCCTTACGCTTATCACCTTGAATGTAAGGTATTCAATCCCCAAAATTTTTTCAACCAACTCCTACTGCAGGCATTATCATAGCCAAATTTGACCACACCTCAAATGCTAAACAGCTTAATTTTAAAGCATTCTGTCTGATACGCATGTGTTTGTGTAGAAGATGATGAAAACAGAAAACAACTGTTACCTGAAGTGAATTTTCAATGACTTTATCATTCATGACAGTGGCAGATTTAGGGGGTGAGCCCATAAGCATTAAAATGATTTGCTAAATTCAATTGTGCCTTTATTAAAATTTAACACCTGGAAGAATGATAGATCACAAGGGTTTTTTCAAAACACACAAAAGTTATGCACATCATGTACACTGCATACCAATACCTTGGTGTGTAATTATGAGTTAAAAGTTTGAGGTGACGTGAGTTTTAAACATCTGAATGACTTGAGGAAATAACTTCTACCAGTCACAAACATGGTCACAAATGCAGTAATATACATTAGCAGCTCCTAGACCCCCTAACTGCTTTTTCGTTGGGTACCCTGTTTTCAAAAGCCTAAATCCGCCCCTGTATGAGAGGCTAAGTGATCACAAGAATGAACTAAGATTAGGATTAACAGTACTGTAGCTTTTTTTGACAAACAAATTCCAAGTTATTACAAAGAATAGCACAAATTTGTAATTACAAATTTATGTACTTTATGACATAGCTGTCAAAATAAAATAATAATCGAATCGAATCTAGTCTAATCTAATAATCAAGTATTCTAATTACAGCCCCGTTGGCTTTTACCTCATCTATTGTAGCCATAAAATTTATTCTTGCCCACAATAATCTTAAGCAATTCACCCTTTTTACACGTACAACACTTCTAGTTTATTAACACATACTTACTCGCACTCGGCGCTCAACAATATTAAGCAGACTGTCGTCGCCGGCAGCATCTACTCGATTAAGTTTATCTTCGCTTAAATGCCGACGCAGAGCATCCTCAAACTTATCAGTGCTGGGATAGAGAGTTATGGTGAGTTTTTCTATGGAGCAGGAAATCTTTTTTGAGAGTTTTGGTTTCGACATATAGTCTAAAATGTAAATACAGTCTTGCAAAAAGTTGAAAATTCATACAGTAGAGCACTGAGGCTGTTAACGAATTGACACCATCATATTTCTTTAAAAAGTTACTTGTGCCATACAAATTGTTTATGAAAAATTTTGGCTACAAGTCAATCAATTATGTTGCATTAATTCAGACAATGAAACATGTCATTAATGCATTAATGTAGGGCAGCAGTACAGCATACTTTATCAGCATTTACCCTTATAGCTTCTCAGACTGTAAGTAATTATAAGCAGCTGCACAAAACAGAAACAAAAGACCATTCCTTAACAACTGCTCAATGCATAATTTATTCAACTAGCAGCAACAAAACGAGCAAGGTAATTAGGTGCGTGCTAATTACATGTGCTCAGTGACAGAAGTTAAGCAACACTGAGCTTAGTCAGGAGATAGAAGAGTGACTTCCAAGATCGATGCCATTTTGCACGTCACGCTGCAGATGGGTATTTACCTTACTGAGCGGTAATGTAAATAGCAAAGGTAACCAAACAAGATGGAGACACCTCTGCTGGTTCAGTGTCTCATTTTACTCTCTAGCACTTCATAAAAGGTTAGGTGTCAGTCATGCCGCAATAATCTACATTGAGCAGGCCCTGTCACTTGGAGCTAGATTTCAGTTTGCAGAGTACTGAACTGTATTAAAAACATTAGCAAAGATTAACACCACAGTCAGTACACTACAAACACTTAAGAAAAGAGAATCAATATACCACCGGCTGAATTCGGCACAATTCCAGGCACCGCCTCCGTGGAACTCAACAGCACATTTTCAGGAACAAGGTGAGCCACCCGAAGCATGGCTTGATGCGTTCGTATGCTGAAGACAAACCGACAACCGGGAATGACCGATAAATCCGGATTACCCTCTATGGGATCTTCCATTCGTAACAAAGCTCTGGGTGAACCAGTGTACATATCCAGACTAAAAAGTGAAATGATAAAAAATTCAAGGTATAAAAATTAAAATGAGATGTCATTGTTCTATAAAATGTTATGTAATATGTCTCAATGTAATGTCATGACGAAAACAGTTTAAACAAAACTGTGCTAGCAGCATGAAATAATGTAACCGAGAAAGAACTGCTTTTGTGTAAATGAATGCAGTCATTAACAAAAAGTTTTGAAGTATAATTGTCTAAGAAAATCATAAATTTATACCTTATTAAAATAAAGGATACAAGGATATTGCTAATGCTTAGCAGCTCGTGGACACAGAATATCAACACCTTTAATTCCTTTACCTTTGCGAGCGTGAAGCTTTGTTACTTGCAACGTCAACCATGTCGCCACGGTAACCAAACAATCTAAACAGTCCCCACCCACACGACAATAGCTTAGTACAACCGTCACTTTGAGGTAATGTTCCCACCAGCTCAACCACCAGAACAATGTTAGCATCTTTGAATGGAGTATGAAAAAATACATCCTTTAAAAAGAATAGTAACACTTGTTAATATAAGAATGGGGAGAGTTTATTAATAAATCTAAAACCTGGAAAAATTATATTCATTATAACAATAAAAAAAGTCTGAGCTTCTGGCAAGGAATCGAACCAAGAGCTTACTAACTGATGATCAAACATCTGAACAAGCTGACATCTTAACAATATGTCGCAACATCATTCGTAGTTTTATGCAGAAACGTCAATGGCAGTAACTGCAGTGAATAAATAATATGTTATTTTATTATTTAAGTACACTAATTACTGTAATTAGCAAACTGTCGCATGTCTATCTTCTGATATGGTCTAACTGTTTTTATAAAATATTAAAAAATGTTTACTAAACAATTTTAAAGTCGAAACGCACAATGACAATAAGACAACGACATACATGGCTGTATGGCAGCTTCGGGTTCTGAGAAGTAGCATGCCGGACGTTCGCATCTGGTCCGATCCACGACCTCCCAAAAAACTGTCTGTAAGTGATATCATAGAAATGCACTCTGACGTGGTACTTGATCTTGGTGACATCTTCCTGATGAGATGAAATAAACCAAAACTGAATTAAACCAGCATTTTACAAGTGCCCAAGGTACTGAGCCATTCACAGCAAGAATCACAAAATGATGAAGAAAGAAAGAACAGAAACTGTACAAGCAGATATGCTAGAAGTTACACCGGCAATGACATATTGAGTCTTTTAGACGAACTACTTTTTTATACACCTAAAGCAATGTAAGCTTATATTTATTATTCTTTGGCAGAGTCTACCCAACGCAGATGGCGTGGTGGTAACACTGAAAGCTAGTTCATTATTAGAGATAATTCCCCGGGATGTCATGGAACACTCACAAAATTGGCAAAGCTCTCTTAGCCATGTTAAGTGTTTGTGTGTTGTGTTGGTTGTGGGTTTTTAGCGGAGACTCATCCATTTACTGAATAGAATTAATGTTGCGCTCTGTAGTTTAAAAGTTTTGGTAAACAGACAACATAACCATTCAATTATTTCACTCACTTATATGCTGGGCAAAGCTAGTTACTCAGGAATTAAAGCTTTAATGTCAGGTGATTAAGGTAGTTATTGCCAGCTAAATGGCAAAGCTGCAAGATGGAGGTCCATTAGAGTAACCTGCATTTAGCCAAGGCTATAAGCATCTCATTTATAACCCTATTTCACCTTTGTGCAGTTGCTTGCACCAGTTCTGAACTACAATCCATGATACTGCTATAAAAAACTCCTGGCTGGTTTTTGTAGATATGGTTTCACAATCTATTATATATAACTTGAATACTTGAACAAAGGTTGCAGTGTAGCGGGTGAACGAAGAGTTCATAAAAAATACAATCAAAAGTTGAGAGGAAAGGGAAGGTTGTAATGGGCTATGGTGTTTGCTAAGCCATCAAAGTTTTGAAGCAGCATCTGATCTGATGAATGAATGGATAGGTGATTTCCTTCTGGAAATTTCTGCCTCCCATCATTTATCTGTTTGAATAAGGTTGGATCTGTACAATCATACATCCGAACATGACTAACACACCTCCCCGATGATTTACCATCTCATCTTAAAGAATTGAGCATATTCCGGTTCTGCCACAACTGTTTACATTAAGTAGGAGCACCTATTTTGAGCGCTGAATCTTGATTTGTAGTGTCAAACTGTACAGAAAAGGAAAGGCAGTTCGGGAGGTCGGCTTCACAATTTAGTTGGATAGGTGTTTCAAAAAAATTATTCAAATTAATTAATTATTAACACTTGCAATTATCAAGACTAATATATACTATTAACAACTTACTTCTAAACCAACAATAATTGAATCTAATCAAATCATAATTATTTTATAAAGAAAAGGCTAGAAATCTTACTAACAGTAAAAATTCCACTCAAAATATTAGGATTCAAAACAGAATTCAAAGTAAAACAAAATGGAGCCGTGACACAGTCCTTTGAAGTTTGTAGTTGTTTGCACCGAAACAGAGATGGAGCCACCAATCCACGACTCTTAACCAATATCTCAGACCACTTCTTCGATGCATAAGTTTCGTCAAAAGCTGGCATAGCTTCAAAGCTTACACGTTTTCTGTTGACAGAGCGAAAAAGCTGAACATATCTTGTCATGAACGTAACGCGTCTAAACGTGTTTTTCACTGGCATCTTTTCATCTGATGTTTTATTCTTATTTTCTGTCGATCCAGGTTTACAACAGTTCACAGCAAACATGTTAATGTGTTTTAATTGTACACCAATATGTGTCTCCACTAGTAAAATTACAATTCCAGTATACTAAATTCCTAATAGTATTCTAATTTCATGATGAAATGCATGAAATACAGCAACACCAGTACCCACAGCTCAAAGCCACACTCACTAATGAAACCAATACATACGAGAACCACTTCAATAATGATTATACACCTGCTAACCTGCTCCAGCGTGCACCTTACTTAATGACCTAAACGCACACCTGTGATTCAATAAATAATTCACTTCAAGATGGGCACTCCAACTATCTAATTAATGCCAGGTAAGGTGCAGCTGTTATTATAATTACACCATTTCTGGACCAATTCCAGAGATGATCGTATTGATCCATAGCACAAATTGATTTTTTGTGTTAAAGATAATGGCACCAGTCTCAACATTAATAATGATGGCATACTTAGCGATATAGTCAAGTGAATAACAAACATTTCTGTAAAGAATAAAACTGTGGTACAAACGATAAGAACATGTACGTTTTGCACGTACCATAATCCATCATTAATGGCAGGTCTAATGTTGAATACTTGTAGCAGAATCAACCACAAACTATATTACTTCCCTTGAACATAGTTTTTTCCTTGAACATCTTAATCACAAAACTTGTTTCTGATCTAGCCAGTGTTTGAATAAGTTCATGCACGTACACATAGTTTGAAACGGTAGTTTTTACACTTGTGCACATAGTCTGGAAGTGATTCTAGGACAGCGATGTTCATTTTTGCTGTTGTCTTCACATAGATCAAATTATTATAGGTGCTGATACAGGTCACAAAGTGTAAGTTCAAATAATTTTTAACCCAATTTTATGTTGTGTTTTGTTTCTCTCGAAAGGCTCATAGAGAAAACCAGAAAACACTTCAAATTAAACTAGTTTATTAAGCGAGAATTCTACAACACAGAAGTATGAAGGAACTCGAAATGATTACACTAAACGTGAAAATCTGGAAAACGTTTAAGTGTATCTGAAAATACAAGTATACAAGAGAATGTGTAAGTGGCGTCCGTGCGAAATCTGCGTGTCCCAGTCAGCGGCCTGCTACACCTTATATAGGGTGCCCAAGAAGTTTCTTTCCAGAACATTCTACACGGTAAGACGATTATTCTAACGGAACATTCCACAATGTTCTATTTAATTCTAACAGATGCCAGTGATCTCCACAACATTTTACACATTCAAATTTATGGTAAGATCTGCAACTATTTTAAAATGTTTACTCTATTTACAGTCAGTTTACTAGGGTGATTATGTTGTTTTTACAGATGCGCTACTTGTAGCAAATGGGTATTGTTAATAACTAAATACGTAAAGTAAATTGATTTGCATGCTGTATAAAACATAAAAATACAATGTGCTTGCTTGTTATGCTTCTTCACTATTGTAACAGGTGGAGCCACTGACCAGGAATCCAAATTACACGTACAAAGCAGACTGTTAATGTATTTTAACAAACATATAACGTTCTGCCCTCTCACAAAATCATGGTATAGTTGTAAAACAGTCTCATACATCGTCAAAAACTGACAGCGTTTTTACAGTATGTTGAATGCGATAGTTTTGCAACTTAGAAAAAGAATGTTCAACTTAATAAATTCAGGAATTTTGAGTTCGATTTCAGGTACTCATCGGTGAAATAAGTAATGCGCCCTTCACCAAATTGTATCAAAAAAATGTTCAGAATACATAAAAGCATTACTACAATAACTCTCATTTTGATTTCTTCTTCCGCCACATGCAGTTTAAACATAGCTTTAATAATAAATTTTTATCAGTGTATTGCTAATAGCACAGCTACTATGTTCACATTTTATATATATATATAATGTAACGTTGACAAGATGATGAAGCTGAACGTTGACAACGCAACTATATGCAATGGCTTCGTACGGATAAGTCCATCACAATGTAGAGGGGGTCGAAAATAAATGACATTTTGCCGCCGCAACACTATATACGAAAATAATCATATTATAACTTGATTTTCTAAATTCTTAATTGATTTATAGTTATTAGTTCATCGGATTATTTCTTGCTATCAGTGCATTTGTGTATCAGTGATATGATTTCTCTCAATATTAGCCCACAGTCATTATAAGTAATAGCTTCAATGTAAATTAGCGTGAATTGTGTGAATACAGCTAAAAAACATCTAAATCTGTACCCGGTTGTTATTGCAAAATTAGTTGTCTTTGGATACTAAATGAATTACTAAACAAGTCACATTTTCATTCAAAACTACACTCTTATTTACAAAATAATTCATTTTGACTGTTGCCATCATCGCAATAATAAGCTCACGTACTCAAAATGTGCAAAATTATTTGGACAAGGTGTGTTTTTTAGTACTCATTTTCTTCACTGCATAAATCGTCCATATGTAAACACCCTGAAACTAACATATTATATTACTATTGTATACTGGATAATAACTCTTTTTTGAAAATTTATAAAAATTTGTATTTGACAGAAAAATTCAGGTGATTATACCAATATTATTAATATGCAAGATCCTCCTGGTTACTGTATTGCCATAAATAGTATATTAGCAGTCTGGTTGTCAATACAGTACAACCCGAGTTATCCGGACAATCTAGTTGTGGAACGTCACAAAAGTCCGGATAATCGGGAAAGTCTGGAGAATCAGACTTACTTATTTTTCCTTAAAGGAAGGCAGGATAATTTTTCATATACTACCTCATTTTCAAGTCCGATAAAAAGTATACAGTTTAACACAATTAATACCGCAAAAGTGTTTCTGAAAATTAAATAATAGATTAAAAATTTAATGAACGGCGGGCAAGCCCAATTAGTGATGACATCCCAAACTAACATAATTGCTACTGTAAGTTCTTCAGTGTGTTGCACTGAAACTAGGCAAGTTTTAAGATTAAAAATACAAATTTGAAATTTATCACTGTGCTCATGCTGAGCTGTCAAACGTATGTAGTTTGTCAGAAACTAACACATCTGAACTGAGAGCTACAGTACCTTCTTTTGTGAAATGTGTTTCCAAAATGCAGGTGCTAGTGTACGTCTAATTAGCGAATGGCAAAATGTATTTAACGACAAAGAACTAGTGGTGCGAACGTGAAATTGTATTTGTGTGGTAATAATTCTTTCATGTAAGTCATTTTTGAAAAAATATAATGTTTCCTTTCAATATTTTAAAGAGTATATGTGTGGTTGCATAGCAAAATCGTCCATAAGTCAGCAGTTAATGTTTTCTAGTTATTCACATACCCAGCAACTTCATTTCACGGGAAGAATTTTGATACCAAGCTCACCGCTCTATGTTATTTCTAAGCTGAGTTAATCCACGTTGAAGTTGAGGTGCAGGTTATGCACTGGAAAACATAATCTTGAGAAAATCGTTGTTAAAGTTCGCCAATGTGTTTTGTCGCGTCTCTACAAAACACTTAGCTACTGTACGAAAGTGCAGTTACTATGGACTTTGCAAGGGCACATTGAAGTTATGTTTAAATCCCGTAGATGGCTCTGACTTATGGACGGTTTTGGTTTGCAAGCACATATATTGTTTTGACTTACAGTTTAAGACTGGGTCCAGTTTTGCTTTAATGAAGGACATGCCATATCACAAATTAACTTTGAATCTCAAACTGGTTGAAAGTCCTGACTTTAGCAGCTTAGCTGTTTCATTACCCAAAAGCTCTATTAATTTTTAATTTTTGATGTTGGTATTATTACAGCACCCCTATTCTACATACTGATTCCCCAAGGTAACTTTTTTTTGTTGTCCAGCAGGGGTACACGGGTGACTGTATTTCGGGCAAAGGTTTCTATCTCGTGAATTCTTACTCCAATCACATTTTGCGCAATATTCATGTTGAAGTAACATCTGGTGGGAAATTGGGAGAAATATTTCAAAATCGAGAGAAGGGATGTTACTAAAAAAGACCTGGAAGCCTCCCAAACAAATCGGGAGAGGTTGAATATCTGGCATCATGCCCAACAAACCCCTACAGTGTTGCAAATGACCTAATCGAATTAAATCAGGATCTCAGTTTCAAAAATTATTTTTTTTTGTAGTAGATCGGGTCTGCAGATCTCACGAAACCACTCTTTGCGACCCGGCAGTCTGAACATAAAAAATAAGTGGGTCTGCACATCTCTGCCTGGCTTTATTCACATCAGTGTAGTAAATGTGACAACTTTTGGAATCGCTTTTACCGAGATTGGAAAGGTAACTACTTGAGAATGCAATTAGTGTGAATCAATAGGTAAATCTACTTATGTTTCTCGTTATGTTAATGTTTGAGGTGTCATAATTACTTTAATAATAACGTACTCCGGAACCCTTTTACTTTAATAGCATGTTGTCACTTTTTTCATTATTAGCAGGTTTTAGTTAATTTTTCTTCAGAAACGATAAGTGTTCTGCTACAAAAGAACAGAAGCAAGAGAAGTAGGCATGGCATTGTCACTGGCAAGACAGTCAAAAACTGAGTGCACAGTTAGAGCCTTCAATTCAATGGTGTTAACACATTACTGCGAAGAAGAACATGTGTCGAACACCTCAGCAGTCATCACACTTGATGCCAACTGGATGGCGTAGGGCGCGGAGTACACTACTAGCCGAAGTAGGACACTTCCGCCAAAGTGCATGTACTAAATTTACGGAAAAGCAGTGTGGTACATGTGGTAATAATGGCATAAAAAACATAAAACAAAATTTGTTTTAGAAAAAAAGGAACATTATAATAATGATGAATAGTCCTTGACAATCTATAACTGTATTTTTTACACTAATATCATCATTATTATTAGCTCCATTAATATCATCATTGCATTAAACTAAGTATCTAATGCTTTAAAGAGAGAAAGTGTGTAGGGTACATAGCTCACTAGCCGGTTTACTTAATAGAAAACACTTATTTGTCCAAGAGGTAGTGAAACAGATCACCTGTCTGCAAAGCGAGACAAAATCAAAATGATCTACCTTAAGCAAATGTTGAAATCGCCTAAAAAGCGGGCTTATATCACTTCAAAAAGTTTAATATCGAAGCCAAATTTAATATTGGCCATTCTAAAAGCTCAGAACAAGATTATTTTATTTTATCAGATGTATAATAAATTATTCACTGTGTACTGATGTTTTCAATTTCTATTATTAAATAAACAAAGACACTGGATGCTGCCAGTACGGTTAAAGACTCAATTTGTGACCTGTCTCCAGTTTCCTACTGGGGCATCCCATGTATGACTTGGGCTAGCTCATGTACGGCAATTGTCCTACTTCGGCTAGTGTCCTACTCCGCTCCCAACAATGGTACACCTTAATGCTATAGACTTTACATCAGTATAGCATTAAAGTCAATATGGATAAAAACTATGAACTGAAATTTATGTTATACAGTCTGGATAAGTTGGTCCAGATAACCCAATATTTCAGATAATTAGGGTCCGGTTAATCGAGATTCTACTGTAGTCAACGTTACCCTACAAATTTTTAAATGCAATTTTTCACCTTTATTGTTGTTCCCAAAATTTCACATTTCACAGTACCAAAGACAAATAGGTGAGACTATGTGATCAAAACGGTAAAATGAATATCAGTCGATAGCTCGAAACATTTAACGTTGCTTGAAAACTCAGCTTACGCTTATAACTCTATTCTATGCAAATTTTAACATTCATTATTATAAACAGTTACTTTAAGATTAGGATGCGGCTTCACCCCCTCCAAAGATTTGATACTCATGCAAAAAGGAGTAGTGTGGTCAGCTGCCCGTTGCTGCCTTTCCAGCGCGGGTAACACAATTGTCTTATTTTCGGTAAAAGAATGCCAATCCGTTTTACAGAAAGGCGCCATTGCTGTAAACAAATTCTACTGATGCGTGAATGCACAGTAGTTTGATGCATCACTCACTGAGTCTCAAAGTTTTTCTGCGACTTCGTCTAGATCAGAAGTGAAAGACTTTTTGATTGTGACTTCGATCCCAAGTCCAAAGTTTCCAATAAAAGTATTCTAAGATCACATGCACCACTAAACAGGTTAGCGTACTGTCATGATTTTTGCCCTCCTACCTTTCTCTCACTTCCATTGATATTATTACCCAATTCTCAGTTACATTGTTAGGTGTAGTCTTCTACAAAAGCTCACATAATGCATAATAACTTTTACTACGATTAAGTAAGAAGAGTGTGTAAATAACCAAATGGTTGTACATTCTCCTCATACTTAGTTTATTTCAAATTTTATTGATGTGCTTGTGTTATGATAATGAAATAAATTTCATAGTTCATGACTGATTTTTGTGAATGCCAAATCTCAAAGTACAAAGTCTGGATAAATTTTATAGTGAAAGTTGACAACCTGAACGTGTTTTCCGTTCTGCTCGCCAGTTACAACCTGGCAGCCTGACATTCACAACCAATTCAGGCAATTTCTTTGCATGATCGCCGACATATTTATAGGTTTGTAAAAGAATTAATTTACCTCGTGGAATGTAGCTGCTGTAATTATAACAATCCTTCTTCAGGAACTGGGACTACTTCACTACAACAAAATGGGACTCAGTTAGAATTGAAACTAGTTGCATTTGCTGCAAAGGAACTTGCAACTAAATTAAGTTCCATTTCAACTTTCACATACAGTTAACTTTTGCTATTTTTTCACATTTTTATATAATATCCGTGCTTTCTTTAGTTTGGCACCCTAGAAAAAAAACCATGTTAGTTGTTTTCAGGAATATTTAAGAGATGCCAGTTAGTTTGGGTAGTTCACCTTGGATTATTCAGTGCATAGCTTGGTGGGCAGAAAAGAGTGAAACAGTGCAATGAATGGGGAAGGAGCAAAGTTTCTTTTGGCGTAAGGGTCTTGGAACTAAAAGTAGTGCCTTTACTAAAAAGCTAGATGAACTAGGACCTTAAAGTTTCTTTTTTTCACAGAGGAACTCTGAACTGGAATTAGTTCCGTTTCTTTTCAAAGAACTAGGTCCTGAAACAGAGGACTTTTACAACTCTGCATGTTTATATGTTTAAGAGCTAAAATGAGAGATAAGCCTTCATTTAATTTTAAAACTTTTATAATCTGCATTTTCTAGAATTAATCGACTATCATAACATTTTGTACAACTACCAAAAACTACAAAATCGGATTTCCAATGTTAAAAATATTGTTGCTATAATAAACGTTATCTTTATTTTTAACACAAGCACTAGACTAACATAATACACTTCTAAGACTAGTAAATTAACTCAAGGAAAATTCTAAGCAAGCCATTATGTAAACTTTTTTAGCAAACACAGATCAGATAGGCCCATATTCATTACAAAAACTATGGTCCAGTTGAGTATACAACTGATCTATGTGATTGAAACAGCTATGCTACTGAGGCACTGGACCATATTTAATAGCATTTGAAACTGTTGATTAAAACTGGCTGAAAGAATGTCTTCTGGAAGGCCTGTCTGCAATGGTGCTATATCCAAAACTAGGGCCAGATTACCACTTACTAGCCAAATTAGAAATTCTGAGATGGCGAATTGGCGATCGGCGTGCGTTGGCTGCCCTTAACAAATTTCTGTTACTAAACAGGCTATCAAAAAACGAGCCCTGTCTTCCATTAATGAGAATGGTAAATTGTGGAGGGACAGTCCCATCCTGATTGGCTTTATTATAAAAAGAATGACGTGGCTGAATCTTGAAGTTCTTTTGACTCAAACCACCATGATAGAAACCTGGTGACTGAGAACTGGTATGTCTTTCAGTTAAACTGGGCAACGGTCTTCTGTTGGCAGTCTCGTGAGGCAATGGAATATATGTGTTGGTGGTTTTTGTAATGACACGTGGCTGTCTGTTGCTGTCTCTAGAAGAGTAGTATGTGCAGGATTGAAAATGTGGAACCCCACTGTTTGAATTCATCTTTGGCAAAGTACATCTCGAAATTCTTTTATTTGAGTTGCTGGTTCTCCTGGTATTTTTGTTATCTAAAAACAACAAAAAGAAAAGCTTAATGCAAATTATCAATGTTTCTGACAAATAAACGAACTGGGGATTTTGCACACTTGGCCATCTGACTTTGTTAGTTGCTTATCGTAGATGACAAAAATATACCTAAACGACAGCAACAGCCACACTGCAGCAACTTCTTGAAACTAGTTGTCTAGCAGTTTTTGACATAAAAAATATCTTCTACCTTATTTTAAAGTCCAAACTTGCCCCTTATGCAACCCAGATGTATTGATGTATTCTAAGCCACAAGGCTGACAGAAGTTAAAAATCCATACTACTAACGCTGACATTGTAGTGTATCACTTATCATTACTATCTGAGGTGCAACAGATTCAAAATTTACAAGTATAATTCAGTTCCTGGCATTTTGATCATCCATTCGACAAATTAGCAGTAATTGTCAAAAAAAGTGCACTGTGTACATACGTGTGATTATAGAAAAAACCTGAACTAATATTAGTAAAATTTAATTAAAAGCAACTGTGAGTCTGTGTCAATGATTCTATAAATAGGAATCAGACCAAGACATCAACTAGGCCTCTTTAAATAAAATTGTGCGTATGCCTATGTAATAAAAGGGTAACTAAATAATAATAAGAAATGATGACAATGCGAATTCTACCAAAGGCATTTGATTACTCTGTGACTCCTGCTCTAAAACTAGTGAATACAGCAACTCTAGTCATTGCAAACTGCACTTCTAATACCATAGAATAGAGAACGTCTGTATGCAGTAATTAATAACTGTTAATAATATCTGCACTAAACAGCAGTAGTTTATGTTTTTTCCATAAATCTAACATTATAAACCAGAATTCCTAATAAGCCAGCTAAAGGATACTGACACATTACGACTTTTATTATTCGTTTTTGTGATTTTCAACCTTTCTAATGGGTTTTCGCCCATTCTGTAAAAACTGCAGGTATGTCAAAGAAAATGCATTTGAAGAAAAAAGTGCACTGTTTATTTGTATGTTAAAAGTTCCACTGCTTTCATTGCTAATAATTTTTGTGGTTACATTTTAGTCGCAAGTGTGTCACTATCCAAAAATTAAGAAAGCAATATGATAACCATCACCTAAGGAATTAAAGTCCATCAACACCTGGTTTGTAATGACTATTTTCTACTGGTAGAAGCCTAATGGTGTACCGTCGATGTCTGGACCTCCGTAGCGTGGATCAATTGAAGAAGGTGGGATAAACTCTCCTCTGCCATCGCCAAACTGAGGTCCTGGTGGATAGCCAGGTCCTTGTACATATCTGGGATCAAATCCTTCAGGGCCCCGTGAAGGAACTTGATGAGGAACGCGGCGGTTGTTTGGAATAAGAACAATCCGCCTTTCAAATTGACCATTGCGAGTTGGAAGAATGAGAGCAACTGGTGTTACGTCACGTTGTGGACCCACAAAACTCTGCCCTTGAGACGACCTAGAAACGTTTTGTAAACTTGTAAGTGTCATATCATATACCTAAGGACATAGTGAAATCTTAGCAACTATTTGCAATAAGTTCGCAAAACAGTTTTGCAAAACAGAATGGAGAAAGAATTTCTTACCCTGCAAACGGAAATGCCGACTCTTCTTGATCATCATTGTTATATTTGTAATCACCTTCTTGTGCATCAAGGTATTCACTTGGACTGGGATATCTTTCAGCCCCTGGAGCAAACTGTCTTGGTGGCAAATCTGAAGGTGACAGCCGTCTAACGGAACCTCCGGGAAATTCAAATCGAGAAGATTGAGCGGGTATGGGCGGTTGCTGGTAAGTAATACCAACATTTGCTATACTGTCTCTACTTCCAGTTCTACTATTCGATACTACTACTTGATCAGTAACGTCTCTGTTTTGCGGGATCCGTTGTATTCTTGTTTGGCCTGGGCGAATGGCTCGTCTTGGCAGTAAGAAAAATGGTGCTGGACCATTTTGTTGTCCAAGCTGAAGGCCTGTTGGGCGACCCGGTGTTTGGATTGTAATTCCACTTGTTTGGCGGCCGTTCTGGCTACGTCCAGATGGTATTTGACCTTGGAATCTGCTTCTGAGAACTTGGTCACGAATTACTGGATTAAATCTTGGTTGGTTGTCAGCATGTTCTGGCCCAACAAAGAAGCCACCTTGTCTTGGTCCATTATTATTTCGTACTAAATGAGGTGGCAAATCACTGAACGGATTGGCTTGTTGACTTCTCAGTGGGCCTTGTGGGAAAGTGTTTTGTGAACTAAACGATGTTGGCCCTCGTCCAAATCCTGGTGGAACCTTTGGGAACTGATTACTACTTTGTGGTCTTGAAAACTGCAGCCTTGGGTCAACATTAAAGTTATTCCCTCCAATGCTTGCTCGTTCATTATTTGGGCCAGAAAAGCCTCCCTCGGAGCCTCTTGTCGACTGTTGTTGAGGTCCTACAGGAAACGGCCCTCGTGCATTTTGGCCAAAGTCACGACCAACAAAAGAGCTTGCAAATGAATTTCCTCTATTATCTGAATTGTCAGTATTGGCTCTGTTGTTTGAAATGCCAAACAGATCTAGCGACGGTACTATATCATCTTGGCCATCAAGAACATTATCAGTGGTGTCTTCTCTAGCTGGTAGAGGTGGCACATTATCAAGTGGAACTAACTGTTGTCCCTTGCCATCATTTCCATTAGCTCTGCCATTAGAAAACAATGGTGGTAGAGCAGCAGGTAAGAAACTTTCATCTCCTGTGTCATCATCACCATCATCATTTTCATTTTCTGGCAATGGCGACAATCCAAAATTAGTACCTGGAGGTATAAATAAGACGGGTGGTTCTTGATTATCGCTGATTAAAACGGGCTGAGACACGTCTGGTGGACTTGCATGATCTGATGTTTCAAAAGGAGGATCAATTTCATCCTCGTCAGTAATTTCACTCTCCTCATCTCGTGGATCACTGATATCGCCTGCAGTCTCAGAAAATCTAACAGAAAGCCCGGGTGGTAAGAAGGCTGGAACATACTCTGGTCTGTTGTAAATGATTTCATCATCAGAATTCTCTTCATCCACTTGCGATGTTGGAGGAAATCCAGGCGGTAGAAATACTACAGGTGCATCTTGATTTGTCTTTACACTCACGTCATGGGTCTTCTCATCTACAACTGCCCTCTGGTCTTCGTCACTTGTTTCGTCTGCATCATCCTCTTGTGTGTCATCTATTGTAATTGGTGGCCCTCCACCTAAGATTCTTGGAGGGAAAAACCCAAAAGGAATTTCAGGCTGTATATCTGTTGCACCTGATTGGCGATTTGGTGTTGGAACACTGTCTACTTCAGGTGGTATGCTAAATTCTTGCCTAATTTGAGAACTGCTAGGTTGTCTTGAATTCTTTTCTGCGAAAGGTGGAGACTGATCAGATTCCGGCAAAACAGGTGCACCATGCAGCAAAAGTGGCAAAAATTTTGGCGGCATAGGATCGGTATCTTCTTCTGCATTTTCAGCACCTTCATTTGCCGTTCCCACGCGATATTCCGGACTTATCCTCGCCAGTTCTGGAGGTAGTACAGCAAAAGGAGGAAAACTGTCATGAATGGCGTCATCATTATTTTCTACATCAGTTTCTGACAGAGGTGGTTTTTCCACATCTTGAACTTTAGGATGCTGTTGCACGGTCTCATCAACATCTGATGACTTTAAACTGGTTTCAATACTGGCAGTGTCCGGTAAAACTGCAGGTTCAGATTTTTTGACAGCAATGACTGGTTGCTGATTTTTGCTTCGGTTCCTGTCAAAAAATGTGGTGACGGGAACAGGAAAGCCATCCACTTTCTGCCCAAGACTAAAGAAGAAGGGTCGTCGCCTATCTTTAGGTCTATCCAGTGTTCCAGCACTTATTAGAACAATCTGAAATTACAAATCAAAGAGAACGTATACATGCGTTATGAAATTTGTGATCACTTTGTAAGGGCAGTTTGGCTGCGTAATAATTATTTTCTTGTGTGGCAATTTACCTCATTGAAGAGGATCCATACACATCCGAACAATGCCAACACACCTCTGTCGGGTCAGTTACTCGTCTTAGAGGATTAGTCTTTACAATATGCAAAAGAACCAGTCCTGCCACATACGTACATTTCAAGTAGGTTCTACAATTAATGTAGAATGCGTTGCACGAAACTGTGTAGAAAAGACAATAGTCTTACATTACATTGATCAACTATTTTGATTTGCTTTTTCGTACTTGATTCCAAAACTGTTTGTGGATATACAAAAACAGCCAAGTACACATACAGTAGCTACAATTGGAAACTGTGTTCTCGCAATTACATACCTGCACTACAGCGACCAACAGCACAAGTTGTGCACCCACGGATGTGTTCATGGTCACCGTTGTGTGTCTTATTAACCTGCAAAACGTCATCAACAAACACGTAAAAGACAATTTGAAATGCGACGAGCTACGCCTTGTTAAAGAGTAACTGTTAGAGTTCTAGGTTTTATTAGCAGGACAACTATTTCGTACGAAACTGCTTTCTCCGGCAGGGCAGTCCGTAGCATGGCCTGTAGTAATAGTGAAAACTTCATTACCTTCTATTATTTTCATGCATTTATAATTGTTTTCATAAGCGGCGACGAGAAACATTTTCGTTTCGTGAACGTAACTATAACTACTTTTTACCAAACGCAGTTCGGAGCTGTGGATGGGATGAAATCCCCCATGAGTATGCAGCCCATAGGATTGATAGGAAAATCAGCGGAGTTATGGTGGGTTCATCCCAAATGCTGTCTCCAGTGCATATGCTTTTTTCCTAATGCTTAAACAGTTTTGTAATATAACACGGGAAGCGGTTGTATCACCTCTGCCTCCATCTACAAGGACTACTATTGACTTAGTAAAAACTAATGCAACTTTTAAATTATATACACACACACACACACACACAAGCACACACGCACACACAACACACACACACACACACACACACACACACACACACACACACACACACACACACACACACACACACACACACACACACAGGCAGCAATCACTGCATTACTACAAACATATTATGATAATTGCTGCTATTATAATACGAACTATATGTCAAGGCTAAACTAACATCGTTTGTTTTTTCCGGGGTTTGATCGGCACTTGAAAATTATCCTGCAATTTCACACGTCGTGAAATTATGCGTTAGAGAATGGATACTTCTAAACAACGTAATTGCAAAAAAAATTATGAGGAGGTAAGACTCCCTTTGGCGTCTGTAGAATACGCATACTTATCAATCTGGACATTCGCTAAAACAATTACTTATTTAAAATCTCTGCATTTACTAAGGCATTTAATTTTAAGTATACCAGGCTCGAAGGGAGCTTAAAAGCTTAAAATTGTGCTCATTTCAGTATTAAGTGTTTCTTTAAGTTAAAGTTGTGTGTAAAATGCGCGTCTTTGTTTGTTTATTTGACTTCAAACTATCCAATACTATTACTATTAATAAATCTTGCAAAAAGTTTAGTTAGCTATCCTATCAAGAAAAAATAACAGCTGCTTATAAACAGGCAGGAAAAGATTATTTCTTTTGGGCATGCGCAGCTGAAACGTTTAGAAATTCCTGATCATTTTGCACTCGAGTTTCTTCCAGACAATTCTGGAAAAGTAATGCGTAGTTTTTCCCTGCCCTGAAGCTAGTACAGAAAATTAGGTTACCTGTCATTAGAAGGTGTCCTAGGGAGAACGAGATGTCACGTGTACTAGTACATGTCAGAGGCACTACGTGCAATGTTTGAGTAATATTGATCATCAGTGGATTAACGTCAGGCTTCAGCGTGTTCAATCCAGGATATCTTTTGTGTTGTTTACATGCTATTCAGATGGACGTATTTGGTATTATTTGATAAACGAACAAGTTTGGAGCAGTAATTTCAAGGTGTCAATTGAGTGTTTTTCTCTGGCTGTACCGCCATAGGTATCAATATCAATTTACAGTGAATTGCTATTACTTATACTGGATAGTATGATTGCTATTACTTATATTGGATAGTATGTTTGCTATTACTTATATTGGATAGTATGTTTGCTATTACTTATATTGGATAGTATGTACACGTGCACACGTATATACATGTAGGTATCATGTGTTGATAGCTGAGTGTAAAATACCTATTTAACATTTGCAGGAAAAAATGTGCTTAGCAAAGCTCCAACCACAATTTCAGCAAAGCTACCTAGTGAACCTGCTGTTAGCCAACATCAGCGCTTATACAACTTAACATCAGTCATAGATAATAGTACGTACAGTAATTAAATTAGTTGCGGGAAGACGTGGGAGCTTTGAATCGCTCTAAACAAGAGCTTGTAAAGTTCATTTACAGTTGTGAAGACAGCGCATGCATTGTAGGTTGTTTTTTGAACAACTTCTCACAAGCCCCAGGGCAATGTCGTGATTTATAACTAGATTTAATCGTCATGAAATTCCATGATGGTCTAAAGATCTGCTAAGATAACATCTTACTGGATAAATTAATGAATGTAAGAAAAACTAAGAACTAGATGGAAGTCTTGACATTTCAGCTTGTGCATGAATCGTGAGTTTGTGTTGATAAGCATTTTATCAAAAAATATAAACTTATAATAATCACTGTCTTTGTGACTGTGATCCTTATGTTTTGCGCATTGTATAATCTGAGCACAAAGCAATTTCTATGGCACACAGGTAGACCTACCTTACTTTTGTTGATCACAAGTTACGATAAGTTTCGTTTTTGAATCTTTTTTCGCTTAATTACAACTTCAAAAGTAGAAAAAGAAAACGTCGCGCTAGTAACCTTAACGCCATATGTTTTGAGGTCTGACCTACCTGTCTTGTAAAAAGAATTATTACGGTAATAATTAACATCACTCAACAAAAAAATCTTTACCAAAAACAACGTTTCAGTTTGTCAGGCACTGGTATCGTTATCATCGGACAGTGAAAAATAATAGCTGTTAGTCTGTTGTTGAAGTATTGCTTTTAACAAGTTTCATTTTATTGTGGGGATAATAAATATTACTGAAATGATATTTAAATCTATTGTTAGAAAGAAATGTGACCAGCAGTTATATTGTTTAACACTTGTTTCAAGGGTCTAACCTTAACGTTTGGTCATTTTTATATAGGGAATTTCAGGGTCACTATTTTAGTTTCGTTTTCTTTCCTTCTTCCGCCAGCAGTTTAAACATTATTAGTTATCTAGTTAAGCATCTCTTTTTGTCAAGACGTTATTGGTATTTCGTGTGTTAGAAAGACTCATTTGAAAAAGTCTAAGCATAGATAAATAAAGCAATATAACTTTTACAAAAAAGAAGAAAGAAACCAGTATATTTGCAAATATAACAGAATTAAATTTCTTCAAATTCGTTAAAGTCGCTAACGCTTTACGTGAATCCACAAGAG
Organism: Tubiluchus corallicola; assembly: GCA_030141605.1. Classification (NCBI taxonomy): domain Eukaryota; kingdom Metazoa; phylum Priapulida; class Priapulimorpha; order Priapulimorphida; family Tubiluchidae; genus Tubiluchus; species Tubiluchus corallicola. The sequence continues at coordinate 24,407 of JAQGDQ010000436.1, forward strand.
TTGGCTTAATTCCATTCATCGCTAACCTTTTTAGTTTTAATTGTATCTCCATGTTTCACTGTGCAGCTTTTTAACTACTTGCTTCATTCACGGAACAAAGTGAAATTATCTTTCTCAACGCGCGTCATCTTACCTTTAGAATTTTGGTCGCGTTGGAGAGAACCGTGTCAATGGAACACAAACTTTCTCTTCACCAGTTTCCAGTGGAACGTTTATGTACAAAACATGAACACTGCAGCCTGCGACGGTCTATACTAAACTATACTTATGTATGAAAAAGCGTTCATGCGTTGAGAGAATTAAAATGACCTCGTACTAGACTTTCACTAGCCAGTAAATTTCCATATAGTATAATAATAAAGGTTACATGGCAAAGTTTATTAACAGCGAATGCACGGTTTTTCATATACAAGTCGGCACTTTGTAAACCAAGATCAAGCATACGCAAGTATGATTAAGGCAGGACCGGAGCCTTTCTCGTAATAGTAACTTAAGATGAAATACTGAGTCACCCAAAGTGTCTTCGCCACGTTCGGACATGAATACACTCTTTTTCGATGATATGAATAGGCAGGACAATATGGAAGATACAAACCCAGTGCCCCCATCCATTTAATGGCATGGTTGGTGTTGCTTAACTATTGTCACTAAACACATATTTCTTAACAACAGTAACATGCAAGTTGTTTTATGAATGACCTGTTGCTCTCATTTCTAGGCACAACATTTTAGCGCAACTGTATTTATAATATGCACATGCATTAAAAATACTTCAGCTGGGACCTTTAGCTGGTACGACTAAATCAGTTTCTGATTCTGTCAGCCACCCAGTCGCTCTTACAGGGCCGGCTCAAGGTTGTTCGATGCCCTAGGCAGAAGTATTTTTAGCGCCCCCCTAAACGATCAACCCTTTTCTTTACTGTCACTCATTTTATCAAGTAATATCAACAGCTTCTTTGCCTTCCGTTTCCTGTATTCCGATCCTGGAAACTTCGATTTTTACAGGTCTATCTGTCATTAGACAAATGCTATTGTAAGAATTTTTTTATTAATGGAGAGATCGTTATTACAAGCACTTTCATAGATCTGTAGTTCCTTGTAGAAACTGCGGCAAAAAGCAGAACAATGCGTCAGTAGTGTCCGAGTGAAATGACGTAATCTTACGAAACCAGATGTGGGAAGACACTGCCTAGCGTCGATGAATCATGCATTTTGACAGGAAAATAACGCAACTAGTTTGTCACATTTAATTAAAGTGTAGTGCACTTAAGCGATTACAAAATCTTAAAGTTATTAATTATGCTAAACTTAAAAATTAAAGAATTGCTTCCAGAATCTGTCACCCTAGGCAACTGTCTGGTGGTAGAGTCGGCCCTCTAGTGTCTGGTGGTAGAGTCGGCGTACACTAAGTTGAGGTTAAAATATCCATTTTCCTGTTAATTCTTGCAAACCATAACTACTGGACATATGTTTAAAATGACTTTTGTGACTAACAGCAGCCGAATTAATAACTTGTGTCGTATGCAAATTTTCGAAATAGAATGACGAAAGCTCTGTCTGGTTGCAAAAATCTTGTACACAAGCTGGAGTTATAATAACAACAGATTAGAATTATGCGGTCTGATAACTGCAATAACGGCACGAAAATGATCAGAAATAATGCAATAATGATGATGACAACAAAATGGTACGCAGGCCTAAGAGAAGAACAATTTAAACAACATTTTTTTTGCTTTACGCAGGTGTGAAAATTAACATCACTTACTAAAATACGTTTCCCCAGAATCACTCTTGCATTACTGAATAAATTTTACATATTCATATTACTGAAGCGGACGTAAGTATCGGAAAGGCACATCAAATTAGTTGCAACCTCGTTACGAACCGAAATCAGGAGTCAAGAGTTAGATAGGGGTCAGGGCCTGGAAGTCGTCTTATTCATGTGCTTCTTTCACAAACAAAAATCAAGAAAATTAAACCACTAAGTTGTTCAAATTTCTTGATTTTTACTCTGAATCACACTGTAGACACAACAAAAAGCAGTATTGGTATTTTCAAATGCAGAAGGTCGAGTATTAAGAAATTACCTTAGTATAACCCACTACAAACAATCCAACTTTGTGTACCTTACACAGTACTACACCACAAGCACTTATATTTGTCCAGTATTTCAGTTATGTCAATTAATTTTTTTTACTTGTGACCTAATTTGCATTTTGTATCATGTGACCTTTGCTGTTGGAAGTTGAGTTGACCTTTGATTGACTTTCATGGTTTAATTTACTCAAAAGTAATATTTGCCCCCCCCCCGAGAATGTAAAACTATGTCACAAAGATTTTGCATATTGTGTTTTTTGTTCCACGTGTGTGCGCCATTTTTGTTCCAATGGCAAAATTCGATTTTATGTGTGACGATCAATTTATAGTTTTAAATAAATCTTTTTGTATTAAATAATTGGAACTTATCCGTGATTGTATTTATAGTATAGTTCTTAGCGTTTTCCTTTTTATGTGTTGTTTTTATCCTTTTACTCTTAACTTATTATTCACATCAATAATATTTACCTACTATAACAAATTTTAATCCTTACTTGCTCACTTGTACATACTATTTTAACTTAACTGTAATCTTCAGCTTATGAGAACCATTGGAGCAAAAGGTCCTGAAAGAAAGAAGCATTCTATTTTGAGACTATAATTGACATTCAATGTTTTATTCACGTTAAAAGATTGCTTGGTACACTCGACTATGACATCTTAATACTGGAAAAAATTTGCCTGGCAGCAGTAATGGATTAACAATAATGGTAATATTACGTCCGCATTGTTGTGAATCCCCGACTTGGATAGCATCTTATCACAGAAAACAACCAAGTGTTCTAAAATAACTTTACTTTATTTGCATACAAATGAAATAATGAATGCAGTCATGTTTACTTCTTTGTAAACATCGTTTGTTTTAGAAAAAATAACGAACCTTTTACACAAACATACAAAAGACAAGGATGATGTTTATCTCTTTCAGTAAGCTGTACAAACAGCTTTACGTATTAGCCATTCTTTCATTACCTTTCCAGCAGTTTTCATCAGTACTGAACAGGCATCTTTAGAGAGTACTAATAATGTGTACTAACAGAGGGTACTGCAGTTGCACGACTTAGGCAGTCATACATATAATGATCAAGTTATGAAAAGTTGCTTCTTGTATTACGGTTTTTGACTGCTTTATACTCCACATTGTAATAAAACTGGCTACACACGACAACTAAACTTTCAAGATGCCAGTAAATCATCCAACCAGTCTTCTGATTCAGTTGTATCTTTGACAACTAAACTTTCAAGATGCCAGTAAATCATCCAACCAGATTTCTGATTCAGTCGTATCTTTGACAACTAAACTTTCAAGATGCCAGTAAATCATCCAACCAGTCTTCTGATTCAGTCGTATCTTTGACAACTAAACTTTCAAGATGCCAGTAAATCATCCAACCAGTCTTCTGATTCAGTCGCATCTTTGACAACTAAACTTTCAAGATGCCAGCAAATCATCCAACCAGTCTTCTGATTCAATCGTATCTTTGACAACTAAACTTTCAAGATGCCAGTAAATCATCCAACCAGTCTTCTGATTCAGTCGCATCTTTGACAACTAAACTTTCAAGATGCCAGCAAATCATCCAACCAGTCTTCTGATTCAGTCGTATCTTTGACAACTAAACTTTCAAGATGCCAGTAAATCATCCAACCAATCTTCTGATTCAGTTGTATCTTTGACATCTAAACTTTCAAGATGCCAGTAAATCATCCAACCAGTCTTCTGATTCAGTTGTATCTTTGACAACTAAACTTTCAAGATGCCAGTAAATCATCCAACCAATCTTCTGATTCAGTTGTATCTTTGACAACTAAACTTTCAAGATGCCAGTAAATCATCCAACCAGTCTTCTGATTCAGTCGTATCTTTGGCAACTGCAAATAGATAACTGATTAGCCTCGTTACTATTCAGTATGGATTAAGCAAAATGGCATCTGTGTAAAAGTGATGCTTATACTAAAACAATCTTTCAAAAACAGAATTTCACTAATTAGTCAAAATCAACAAACACAAACAAAAACAACAACAATAAAAGCAATGATAACTACAGCAACAACGACGATGTCGACGACGACAATGACAACAAAAACACAGATTGGTTAATGATACAAATAAATTGTTAAGTTTATATTTGAAAACAAACAGCCCTGTAAAAAATAAATTTGGCCAACATCAAGATCAAACTGAAATCATCGAATCAGTAACGTGCGAACATTCCACCTAGTTTGTAGGCCGCTTCGTTCCGTTCTCGAGATTGTACGTTTTTTCTGAGACGCCCGACTGTTTTTTTGCATAGGCCGTTTGTGAAATTTTTTACAAAATTAGTGTGGGTAGGTTGACTAGGATTAGGAGCTATGAAAATTATATAATATATCTACCTGGTGTGATATAAAAGCAACACACAGAATTAAGGGTGGGCGGCAAAAAGAAAAGTGGAGAGAACTGGCAAGAAAGACAAGTTTGCTTCAAAACTTTATCTACAAAAACATGAGCAGATTTAATCAAGTTATTATTAGTTTAACAAACACAATCTCACCTGTATTTGATGCTGGTGATTTTGACTGGTGAACAACTGTAGCTCCACTCAACAAATTATCCAATTCATCATCTAGTAATTGCTCATCCATCATATCTAAAAGTTCATCGGGTTTCTCTTTTGTTTCTAAAACCTCAACCTTTTGCAAACATAGCTTCTCTTCCAAAGTCTCTGTGACCTTCTCTATATCAGGTATCCCTGTGGTACCCAGAGCTAATGTCTCACTAGGCTCATTGCAAGTAGGGGTTGTTTTTCTTATTGTCTCAGCTATTCTTTGCATGTTATCATTGCTCAGAAGCTGGTCAAGTTCACTGTCAATATTCACAGTAGAATGTTTGACAGTGCTGCCATCTACGTCACTTTTAAAGGCGCTTATTTCAACGTTTCTAATTTCATCAGATAATGGAGGTTGAGGCACGTACGGTGTAGGATTGTAATTCTTTCCGTTTTTCCAAGCTTCTTCATCGAGCCTAGCAATCTGGTTAGGCTATTGAACAAAAACATTCATAGTCACTTACAATATTTATTGAAATGAATATTTGAAGGACATGACCCATAAATTTCCACATACAAATAATGGCCTATGACACACATTTACATTAAATTACTTCCTGGTTAGTGTTGTTGTAAGACTTTTGCAAAAACAGCCGAAAAACATGATCCACAAATCACAGGCTTAGTTAAAACACTTAGAAATATTTCAATATTTTGAAAATAATTTTAAAAGAAAACCGGACGATTGTGTAAACATTAGTTCAGAATAAAGAATGCTCTAAAATATTGAAAACTACAATAGCTTTTTTAAATCAAAACTTAGATTACACAATAATTACCTCAGATACTCAAATGTCTTTAAACTTACAAAGCTACGCACAGCTCAGTGAATCTACTAAGATTGACAACGGCGCCTTTTTGTCACATGCGTGTGGCCGACAAATAGAACGCGGCACCGTGATAACTATGATCATGAACTGCAGTGTTAGTTTCTGATGTCTATATGACATAGAGCTCATTTTAGTTCACTCGTTTCTGATGTCACTCGTTTAAACAGTAATACTTATGCAAACGTGCTTGACGCGTAAGGGAAGATGCCTGTTATTGCACAAACTGTGGTTAGTTTCTGACATAAGCAATAGATGTGTTCGGCTGCCGTTTAATTAACTTTCTAAGCTAATTATTAAAATGTAAGAAACAATTACTGACTTTTATAGGCAAGAAAACGTATATTTTGGACAGCAAATTAAAATGAGACTGAGTCTAAACAATCATCCGGTTTTCCTTTAATATTTTCTTGTGACCACTGTTGCATTTTAGGCTGGTGAAACTAAACCATTATCACAGTTTCTTGGCCTTCGGTGGCAACAATTTAAGCCAGTAATTTTCTTTTTGAAAAAAAAACAAGTATTTTAATATGATAAACTAAAAATACTCTATTTAAATTTGTTAGTATTTTGTTTAAATTTCTTGATTATGTTAGCAAATAATTATTAATAATACTTGTGTATTTACAAAACTTAAACACTATTTATGTATTCTATTTTTTCTTTTTCTTATCTTATTTATTTTAATTTATTTCTCTCGGGCATTAAAGCGGATTATTTTTCGTTTTATACAACCCGCAGACAACATATTGCAAGGCAATACAGGTAAAGCTCACCCAACAAAATGTAGCAGGACAGGAATCTATGTAAAACGACACACCGCACCTTTCACATATCATAACTGAGAAATAAGGATAGGTATGAAATTCAACCTATCAAATGCCACTCTTGAACTTAGGATTAAGTTAGGATGAAATTTACATCAAGATTAGTAGATACTTTACCATTGAAAAGTTTTGGTTAAGATTATGTTCCTATTGCATTATGTTTTTAAAAAGAACCACACAGAACAATTTTTCTCTGGATTCCCATCAATCAAATTATCATTTAAAGGCAGGGTTGCCGGATTAGAAAATTAGAAATATGCGACACTCTTAAAATCTCTCTCTATATTAGTAACAACTTCTAACAACACTAGTTTCCTCTTCATTAAGAGAATATGAGAAAAGAAAGTATAATTACTTATAAAGTTACAACTAAGAAGGTAGTAAAAATGTAGTTCTATTACTAAATTTGAAAATGAACTGAATACCAGACATTTGGATGTCCCTGAAAGGTCAGTACGGGACAGGGACATCAAATATGGGACATGTCTTGTATATAAGGGAACCCTCTCTAAAGGTTTTTTTCAATGAGACGTAGCTAAAAGACGGAACAATACCTCAAGTAGATGCTCTATTTCAAGTCTCTTATAAAGTGGAATTGAGTTCACAGCAGTGGCAAGTTCTTCGATGTCTAATTTCAAGAAACCTTTTGTATCGGGAGTCGTGGCGAGTTCTTCGTCTGCTTCTTTTTCTTGTTGAAAGCGAAAGTAATCCGACGATGCTTGAAAAATCATGCGACAACTTTAAGAACAATTATATTAGTCGAGAGAACAAAACTGTAAAATGCACACATTTGTGTATGATGTTTGTTTAAAACGCATTACACAATACATACTGTGCAACAATAACACAGCAACTATGAATTTAACTCTCAAACAAAGTAGGGGGAATGGGGTAATTTGGAACCCATTTTAATTTAAATGATTATTAAACACTTCCTGCTTCCAACGTTAAGTTTTCTGCTTATAAAACACATAACACCCTCAAGCATAGAGGGTAACCTTCTTGTGGTAATGTTTGTTCATATAAACACTGCAAAATGTTTAGTTTATACAATTATATCTATAAAAACGTACGTCAATAATACCTATAAAAACAAATTAATGTAATCTTAACATATCAGTTAAAGAAAGCTGTCAATTCTATAATGGCAAAGTGTTTGAGAATTTATTTGTATAAAAAATGTATAATAATTTTCTGTGTCAAGTAAGTCGGGTATACTACAATGTTTGTAATCAGAGCTGGCAATTTGAGATTAGATAAGATTATAACTTCTTAATATAAATTTATTAGACAAAAATATGAAAAAATGGGCCCAAATTGTCACATCTCACCCAATTTAAAATTGGTTATTGGTTTTACTTCAATAAGTATAATTAGAAGTTTGTGTTGGTAAGTACACTATTTATGGAAACACAAAGTTCAAAAGTACTCATTAAACCAATAACGTACAAAAAGCATTAAGAGTTATGTTATGTTAGCCTCTTCGGTTTTGCTTCAAATCATTTTAAAAAATGTATGCCACTACTGTAGACTGCTTCCCATTTCAAAAAAAAGTAAAGAGGAGTTATTAAGATGTTAGAAAAATAATTCTTCATTTTTTGGAAAATGTCACGCAAAATGCCAATCTTGACTTTGTAGTATAAACTAATATAATCTTATTATATATGCCGGGTTTTTGGCAGGTCACACGATCAACGCCCACTTTTACTTGGATAACTCAAATACGCAAGTACCTGTACCTCCACAATCAATCAGCGAGCTAAAATCTGCTCCTCTTAAGTGCTGAGATACTTCTTCTGTCGCTTGCTCAAGATCTGGTTTTGTATTATCAATAATTTTTCTTTTTCCATAAAATTTCTTCATCCTGAGGATATCCTGATAAATGGAAGCTGCAAGAAAAATTTATACCAATGTGAAATGTGAAAATACATGCATACTTCAATCACCCGGTTCATCTGATTTGAATGGCCAGTCAATGAATCTTACCAACCGGGATCCTAAGCAGGTGTTAACTCTCTACAAAGCTTACGTGCGTCCATTATTAGAACATTCTAGTGTAGTATGGTCACCATTGTTACAATTTGACATCAAGAGATTGCAGAAAGTTGAAAATAGGTGCCTGCGATTATGTTATGCAGCTGTTTGCATCCTGAGATTTGTTCACTCCAAAAAAGGAGAGAAACAGCTGATTTGTACGAGGTATTCAAGAATGTGCAGACAACCGCTTTAGTTGTGATACACTGTTTAAGGCTGCACCTCTGCTGTCCACTCGCGGTCATTCTAAGAAACTTATGCAAGAACTAATTGTAAAAGTTAATTTTTTCACACCGCGTAGTGAACAAATGGAACAGTTTGCCAGAAAGAGTGGTTAGTGCACCGAAATTAAACCTTTTTAAGGAGAGACTGAGGGCTTCACGATAGTCATGCTTTAAGAAGCCAAATATATGAAAGATTAGTAAAGTTATTACTGTTTATGTTCCAGCTGCATGAAAGCCAGAAAAAATGAAAACATAAAATTTGACCACATTCAGCTTATTTAAACGTATTTACAAAGATGCTAACCAATTTCAAGGCTTGGAATAAAATGTGTTATATCTAGGGATGAATCAGTAAATAATTCATTGATTTTGAAAAAAGGGTTATTGTTTTACTCAGCGGAAAATCAAAATTGGCATTCATTGGCTTTTTTTACAAATTAACTCTTTGATTGCCATATGGAAACGAGGTGTGTTGGATACTCTGCACGTGATCTAAACTAAATAAAAGCACCAATACTATTACTGTCACATGTATGTTGAAACAATAGCTGTGTCATAAAAACTGTAACAAACAATTATACAATCATATCTGCCTTGATTATTATTCTTCTGAGTTATTATAACGAAATGTCATAGTGAGTAAGCGAAGAGCATTTGTAAGTTATATTTGTAAACATTCCAGATAATGGCCAACTAGTTGATTTATAAAAGCGCGCTTTCACTATATCCTTGGCATTCAAATTCTAAATACGGTACGATAGAATGCACGTGTACTAATGGGGTACGCTTGTTACTGTATGCGCGCTGCATCAACACTTAATTATAAATTCAAGTAAACTAAACTTGAATACACATTCAGAAAAGAAAATCGTGGCACCAATTCTGTGGTCATCTTACCCTGATTGTAGTTTAGCTATATGTACTTGCTGGAAGTTATTCTTGCAAAATAAATTCGTGCAAAGTTCAACAGAAACATCGTTTTTTATTCAGCAAAAACTTCAACGAAACTTTCCCGCAAGCAGTGCGCTTGGTTGCATCCATGTAACGCTAAAACGGGCGATAATGTCTCGGCGCCCTCTATACTTACTAAAATTAACATTTCGTAATAAGATAAAAGGAAATCATTATTGTAATGCTGATTATTAACTAAACTCTATTATGTTCCATAAACAACTGATCATCTTTGTAGATATCTATAAAAATCACCTATGTAGATATCATTATTGTAATGCTGATTATTAACTAAACTCTATTACTTTGCACACAGCCGGTTTATGTAGTATTTAACGTGTATTGCTTTGCCAATATACATTGTGTGTATTTTTGCAAATAAAACTGAATTGAATTGAATTATGTTTCATTAACAATTGATCATCTTAGTAGATATCTGTAAAAATGACTTTGACAGGTTTTACGTTTGTTTGGCTAAGAATCCATTCCTTGTCCTGGCCTTTGCTTTATTAATAATCGCAAGAAAACATTATCACAATCAGTTCGATTATAATTTATTCGCATTTTATTATTAGTACCGTTTTCAACAAATTCATTGCACATCGTACTTACAAGATTACATGACAAATGCACAGCAGCAAACAATATGGAAGCCATAGTAAATCAGAAGTTTTGTTGTATCACAATTTGTAACATACTAATACTAATATTTGCTAAACTATCAGACTTATTTCAACTGTCGACTGTAACTCTTCAGGCTTTTTAAAGACCTACTCATATGCTATTGTACAGTTCTACATGCACTTTTCATACTGAAATCTGTCATTCGGTGGACATTACAGGCTAACAACTACCGAATCATTAAGGCAAATTACACAGAAGCTTTATTTAAACAAACAGAATAAGAATTCAATTTCGAAAATACGAGATTCAGAAAAAGGGGGGCATGCTTTGACATCAATGGTATTTGCTCAACAATTTTATGCAAGCAAACTAACAAAATCAAAATGGTAGATCCATTTTAATAGTGTATCAGAGCAGAATGACCAACTTCCAGATAAAAAAGAAGAAATAGATCTTGATCATAGTTGCCAATAACAAACATTTGTCAAACAGGCTAATCTTACAGAAGGGAGATTTGTCGAAATTTAGCCAAATTCATTTAGGAAGAAGAAATCGCAGATGAGAGATGACCATCGTCACATCAGGTTAATAATTACTTACTTGTGGTTCAAAATATTTTCATTCCATTATCAGTAAGTGGGTAATGCAAGAAAGGTTAGAAGTAAAGTTGCCTGGATAAGATTCAGAATATAGACTGCAAAGTGAGACAGTTACCACAGTGAGAAATTGTTTTCATGCTAGCACAATAACATTCATGATAGCACAATAGCATTCGTGCTAGCATAATAACATTCATGGTAGCACAATAGCATTCGTGCTAGCATAATAACATTCGTGGTAACACAATAGCATTTGTGCTAGCATAATAACATTCATGGTAACACAATAGCATTCGTGCTAGCATAATAACATTCGTGGTAACACAATAGCATTCGTGCTAGCATAATAACATTCGTGGTAACACAATAGCATTCGTGCTAGCATAACAACATTCATGCTAGCACAATAATGTGAAAATGCATTCCTAACATTAGCATAAAGTCACAAACAGTCTGCGACAGAGGTAGTACAATCAAACTCACTGCAACAACGCATTATGGGATTATGAGACTCAAACATTTTCAAGGCTTACTATACTGCATACAGAATGTCGTGTGTTTGCAAAAACCTCGCAAAAATTTACAGGTACTTCAAGTAATACGATTACAATTTAATTTATAACAAAGCAAAACCATTGGAATACTACAAACTGGTGTAAGAAATGTTAAACTAATAACAGCTCTTTTACTTACTTATTCGCACTAACTCAAATACTATACAAGTACTGTAAGACAATTACCTACAATTCATGATATGTACGTAAGCTGCAGCATTTTTGTAAAAACTGAACTACATAGCACCAACTTAATTTTAAATAATTATTAAGCAAATGAGGCAAATTATGCTATAACACGATTGGCAAACATAACGACAATATTTTGTACAACAAGTTCTATAACAATTTAATACATGTGGATGATTAGAATACAATCGCACAATAACGAATCCAAAGCGATTGTGTCATACACTTGATTAGAGCGTTTGCACAGTCTAATTATGCTCTTAGCCTACAAGGAAAATGGTCTTTGCTTTCTTCAGTCACTGCATGCTACATGTTAGGTGAAACAAACAAACAAGAGATACCACACAAACTATAGCTAAGAATAAGGCCTATGACTAGATGGTGCATCAATGGAGATTTATCACTATAACACTTTGCTATATTAGATAGGATGAGACATATTACATCATTTTGTGCTACTCTTTTACCTTAAATACCTCAGATCAGAGTAAAAATACACTAAACACTACAAAATCACACATATATGTTTTTGCTCGTAAATGGGCACTTGCAAGTGAAAAAGCAAATCTATTAAAATGGAAAGACCAAGGAATGTTATCTACTAAGCATCAGATGTTATTTAAAATAGAAAAATGGTGAAGTGGATAAGTGGTGGATAACGTAATTAAAACAGTAACAATGGACATTTTCACAGCCTACAGTAATAACACAGATAAGAATACCGTTGTTACGTTTAACTAGAAGTGGATGTAAATTCCAAATTTTGGGATCGGGGAACGGTGCTGCAACACTTAGGCTAGTGTAGTCAATTTCATAGCCCGGGTTTGGTATACGTGGCATAAACTTCATTTGGTGACATAATCTTCTCTATATGCTACTGTCTGAAACGTTAGATCTAATCAAAACAAGTATTTACCACTGATTATAATGTCTATTGATAATTTACGCCTATATTTCACACTACTATTTCCAATTACTATACCAATTTTGAATTTTTTATATATCTGGGGCAAAATAACATGGATACTAAATTATTCTGTTTTTTATCAGCACATTAAATGATCTGGTTACATTAACTTCAGTCTGCATAAATAACCTATAGTATGCGTGCAAGATCAATAATATTCTTTTTATATATGATGCACTACAATAGTTGTGATCCAAATCCAATGCTCTGGGATTAAGTTATTCCTTATGTCAAAACCCCAAAGTCAGAATGGGTTCTAGGATTGACAATGTCTGCAAGTGAATATAAGTGACATAATAAAACATTTTCCACAAACATAATTATTCACAATATACAAACATAAAAGTATGGACTGCGGAGGAAACATAATCATTCAGTCCAGGGCTGGGATACAGTGACTTATCAACAACTTGGCTGTTTCCAGGCATCTCTTAATGTAAGAACCTCTTCCCGACATTTCTCTCGCAATCTTCCGTCTTTTACTTCGTGCACTGGCATTTCAGTCTAAGAGAAATCACACAAGCTTTAAGTTATACAGTCTTCAAGAATCACAGATCAACAAATAATGGCCAATGTTAGGAATATGATAGTTTTTCATTAACTCGTACCCTCGTAAAATTTTGAGACAATCCTGAGCACTCAGTTTAAACAAACACAAATCGTGCTACTAGTTCTTATTCACTGCATCGTCTTAATTCAGCTAACTAAAATAGCGCTGCATTAGTTTTATGTTTTCCTGCTTCAAACAGCAAATAGCGGAAGATCCAGAAATGAACGTTAACTGTCGTATAAAGTCACTACAAGCTCTGAAGATAATCATAGTTAATTTATATTGATCAATCGCTGAATTTTTTAATGGAATAGTGGAATAAAGCATGTCACATCCAGATAATCTAAAGCAGGAATATGAAACAGGCTGGTTTTGTCACACTTATTTCAGACAAAGCAAACATTACAAAGAAAATGAGCGGAGATCAGGATTCAGAGTCTGAACAGTAACAATCAACAATCTATGTCTTGCAAATGTCTGCAATGCTGCTAAACTGTGGGGTGCAATGATTAGCCATCTAACAGAAAATGGGATATATTGAATGTGGGCTCTGATGTTTTTGCCAAATGTTTTGCACAATTTGTCAGAGTCAATCATCTTTCAGAAACCAAGTTTAAGTATGTTATCACCTCTCTTACCTGTTTATATTATGAACAGTATACATACAGTATACATCAAGAAAAGTATACATACAGAGGAACTTCATTAGCAGTGGCGGCTCATAACTAAAATCAGTGGGGGTGTTGCTTCAGAAAATTTTTAGCCATTGCTTTAATACTGTGCAAAACAAAACAAACATATGTAATTTTAATGTTGTAATTTGTAATTGTAATTTTAAACAAACAAACGTACAAAAGTTTATACATAAACTTGATAAAATCCTAAATAAAAAATTGTTTTGCTTACTAATAGCCTAAATTGCTGCAGTTCAAGCTTAATCCATTCATGGTAAGCAAGCAACAACTGACAACAAACTGTATGAGCAACAGTACTTTCTCTACTTGGACTCAGACATGTGTGCATGGCTGCATGCACACAACAGCCAAACACCGCATTGCAGGAGCGCACTGTGCTGAGCTGTGAAGCAAACACTACTAACCTCACCTGCTCTGGTTCCGAACCAGTGTAAAGAAAGAACTAAAGAAAAAAGACTTATTATATTGAATATTATCAATAATATTGAGTGAAAATAGGGGGTGCTGCAGTTCCACAGTGTCTATACACGAGCCGCCACTGTTAATTAGTATGCAGGAGTACTCAAAATGATATGACAGTAAATGGTAAAGGTAATATTGTAAGCTGAGCAAACAGACCTGAAAGATCTCCTGCCATGTTTGACAAAGCTGCTGCAGAAATTTATGCTGTTCCCATTCAGATGTAAAATAGAGAATCCAGTGGGCATTTTTTGTTGATCCGCCGAGAGAATGAGAGTCCTGAAAAACATTGCATGTGATCAGTTTAGTTTAATGAGGCTGCAAATAATAGCACCTCGGTGCTTCCATTAGTAACTGATAATCTTGAACTTGAGTACAAGTAATAAGTTTACATGTAAATTATATCAAAGTTTAATTCAACTTTGCGTTTGACTTATTGAAAATCTTCGATTAATTCCGAAGTCCAAAATAAATGGTAGAAATCTGCTGGCAGGCACACAGATTCTTAACTATTCATACACGCCATCTCTCTCAATAAGGTATATATTATCAAGGACAACAATTTGAGGTGGTCATCGATCCACTTATTAACCAAGTCAAGTGTTGCTTAACTTCAATAGCTAACAACACACTTCGTAACCACGCCAAATTGATTGGCTTCATATTGTAATTGACAATGCAGGTTAATATGTCAGCACTCCAGAGCATGGAAATGATAATGCAGCATCAACAAACCACACATTCTCAATATCTCAATTTCTGATGAATCAAAAGCACATATTGTGTGGATTATTTAGAATTAGTAATTAATCAGTTATAGTTGCCATATTTGTGACTGCGGTGGCAAAGCTTTACTAGGAAGGTAAACACCATCACCCAAATGTAGAAAGAGAGATATTAGCAGGACCTCTCAGTGCTTACCAATGCCATAATCATAATTAGGAACATGGTTCAAAGCCTTCAAGTACATTGCATAAATTACAGTAGCTTAAATGACATTAACAGCAACCAGAATCGTATTTTAGCAAATAACTTTATTATTATCAATAAACAAAATAACATGTCTACCAGCTTGCTACTTCCATTAGATTAGTCCAGTTTTTGCAATGCATTACTTGCATGCTTCAAACCATGTCTGTAGCTGTGATTAAAGTGTTGGTAAATGCTAAAACATTAGGCATTTAAAAATGTAAATAATGACGCTCTACATTTAGTAGCTGATGTTTACTTGTGCAAACCTAGTAAAGGCCACCATTTTAGTAACATTTCAGCTAAACTCCAATATTCAAACGTGAGAATTTGAACATTAGAAAAACATGCGAATACAGTATAAACTTGACAAGCACATATAATAATTCTTCAAATAATATCAGAACTGTAAAAAGTCATGCAAAATCATTTACAAAAATAAGATGTACCATAAAGGTGTTTTGAAAGCTTAGAAAATAAAACTGCTTAATAGAAATTCCATAAAAAATATTTCATTACTAACTATAACTGACATGCGGCATTTGATAACAAAATGTTCTCGTTTAACCCTCAAACATTGTTTATTAGACGTAGCAATGAGTGATTGTACAGTCTGTACTTAACTTTGCTGTTATTTTTTTCAGTGAAGTGTTTTGTTAGATTTCAAACATATGTTTTCAATTTTTCCACTGACAGCATGTTGTGGATTTTCCCCGGGTTTTACGCTAGCCGCTCTTAGAATGCTGTATTATTGTGACAGTGAAAATGGGAATGGAAATAATGATGAACAAGATTAGCAAACACCACTACTGTACAGGGATTATAGCAAAGAACTGCATATAGAATGTCATTTTGGCTTTTTAAAAGTTGTCAACTTAAGAAAAAACAGATTAGTGTGTTAGACAAGAACACAAATTGCCATTTAATTAGAAAACTACTGGCAAAATCTTGTGATAGCCGAAGCCAACCATCGCTAAAAGAGTTGTCGTCGAGCAAATGAATTACACAACTAAAACAACGGCAATCGAAGCCAGGTACAACGACAATCGAAGCTGGATACAATGGCAATCGAAGCCAGATTAGCAGAAGGTTGTTTGTCTTTTCGTACAAAAAAACAAACGAACATTCACAGTCTGCAAGGTGAAAGCAAAACAACTTACCAGCTGTTCTAAACCTTGCATGTAAGTCTGTCAAACAAACATGCATAACGAGGTTAGTGTCTATAGAAAAACTACAGAAAAACGCTCAAAAACACTCATCATAATTACCAGAAATTGTATTTACTTGACGTAAAAAAAGCTTAGTAGCGCTGGATAAGAAAGCAGCAAAGCATAGCTCATTGGAGAAAGTCCATAAAATCTACCACACAGTATTATACCATAAAGTGAGAAAGTGTTACATAAACAGATTTCTACAATTTTACAGAACGTACTCGTGAAAATTACCCGTGAAAACAATTAAGAGAAATAATTGGAAACAGCACAAAAAGTATAGTAATTCTAGTGCAAAAAATTTACAAAAGTACTTACGAAAGCATCGTCGGCATGTTCATCTTCTACATACTCAAATACCTGAAGAGTTATTAAATTAAAGTTTATTTCTTACATCAAAATTTAAAAAACGATTGTCTTGAAATTCTCTCTAATTAACATAACAAAGATAACAGGTGATTATGTAGTTCATTTCAGTACGCTCACTCCTTTACTATTAACAACAGCGAAATGATAGTTCATACGTGTGACAGTTCAAGAAATGGTCTCGTTCTGCTCTGACGACAGGAAATTTGAGCAAGCTGTTGTTTTTAGTTATGAACCAACTCCAGATAGGTGATAATCAAAGATAATTCTTCAAGATGAAACATAGGCGATTTTTAGTCCTTTCGAAGATCAGGATCGCACCTCACAAGAAATGGAAAACAAAACTGCACAGGTGGAGTTTTCTCAATCATTAATTAACTAACCTCGACATTTCTTAACTGTGCAGCCAAACATACGCCATTATAATATATCATGATAACATAACATGTTATCATATAACATGAAGACTGACGTCTGTTTTGCAGACACCCAACCAAGAAATAATCAAAGGTGGACATGCTTAACTTTGAAAACCAATTCTAAATTAAACTCCAAACTTGTGTTACATTGTGTGAACTTATAATGGAAATACATGTGGTCAGATGTTTGAGGTAAAAGTAGAAAAAACACTTTGTAGGTATGTGTGATTCAATTTGGCAGACTCTAGAACAGTGGTTCCCAACCTTCTGCTGACGACGACCCCTTTCCAGAGCCCTGCATCATATCTCGAACCCACGAAGAACATAATCACATGTTATACTATTATACATCATTACCTTTCACATTTATTAATTTTAACTTACTACTGTATTCAGCAAATTATTGAACAATGAGTGATTGTTTCATTAATTCATTAATGTGATGGTTGCACCTGTTTCCCAGCAACCAGTATTGCAAGGAGATCCGGGGATAAAATGAATAGCGACACGCCTTCAGGCAGTGTACACTGTACAGAACAGCACGCATTTTCATTTTCCCGGAAAATCAAGCACCGGTAAACCGCATTTAGAGCGGGAAAAACCCTGTTTGACTTTCTAGAAAAAATGATGTAATGAGAGACTGAGGAAACAAGACCTACTTACATACTTTTCGTGAAAAGAGCATTTCTTAAAAAAGTTTTTGGACTAGCCCACGGACCCACGGGGGTCGCGACCTTAAGGTTGGGGAAACCATGCTCTAGAAAAAAAGCTGCTGATACAAACAACTGAAAGTGGAAGTCAGCAGTAAGTATGTAGAGTCCTACTGCAGCTGAGACAAATATGAACGATTTCAACTTACCATAACACAGTAATCTCTTGACATTGAATCAACGCTGATGCTGACTAGATCGTGTAAAATTGCACTTCCCAGAGTTCGTACAAAACCCGTCTGCAGTTCTTCGTGACACATGAGCACTCTGTCTCTGGTCATGACTAATGCACACGGCACTATGCACTGAGGTTCTTCCTCTGTTACCTAAAATAATTTGGTGCTTCGCCATCAAGTGTTTGTGAAGAAATATTGTTGTTGCAAGATGTGTTATTCACACTTATAAACAGCATTTTCAGTAATTAGTTATCTCATTAAAATTACACTTTTTAAAAATCACTTTATAAAATACGCTTAGTCTACACGAAACTACTTACAGCACACAGTACTTACATTAGCAAATATTTCAATTTTCACATTTTCTTATAGTGTAATATAAAATAATACTATAATATAGTATATGACATAATATAATTGCTTTGGGCTGCCCTGGTTTGATTCATTGGCTTAATAAAAGAAAAATTTTAAGGACAGATGGGAATGTTACAAAAACTACATTAATCGAGCACCAGTACTTATGGTCGACTGACTACAAGCATCATATTACCACAGAGCATAGGCCACAATTTTCCACAAATTTAATTCAGGGAGTTGCTCTCGATGTTCAATTTCAATAAATAAGTTTTTCATCGACAAATGAGGCACCTCAATAATAAACATGGAAAAGAAGGAGGAGGAGAAAAAGAAGAACAATACATTCACGGACCATTCAAGCAACCAAAATGAAACTTACCCCCTGTGAGACAATCTGTAGGAAAGCATACATCCAATCAGCTGCTTCGTGTTCGTTTGAACCGGCTAGTGTGAGTGCTGAACCATCCGATGTAATAAGCTCAAACGTGTTTGGAACATCACTGCTAGGACAACGACGACAACCGCCCATTTCTGGACCACTAAAATATTAACACAATATTACACTGAATGCATTGAGGAAGAGGTAAAGTGCAGACTATAATGGTTGTTAGCCTCTTTGCAGTTTCCTGGTGTTAAGTACCGCTTACACAGGGTTGATGTTCAGATGGTACAATATGTAGGAGGATTATGAGCTCATTCAAGGACCAATCAACACCTATTCGTTCAACAAACTCCACTAGAGGCATTTCAGTTCTGCTTTGTAATTGAAAAGCTAATCTTCCATTAAAGAGAAGAAATAGGTTTTTCCTTTGTTTGCTGCATGGCTAAACAAGTAAAATAGTAGTGAAAAAATACAAAAATCGCATAACAATTAATTGAACACAATTAATGTTAATACATAATGTTTAGTTAATGTTTGATACAGTACTTTTAAACAGTGATAAAACGATAAATTATCATTTTACTTTATAATGTAGTGCGAGTATCGGAAATGACACTTTCCATGAAAAAGTGCAAAAAGCTAAGAAAGCCGTGCTAAACTAATTTTGAAAGAACTGAAGACACCTCTTAGAAACTAGACTTGAAACAAATTATAAACCAGTACAATAAACAAGTACACTGGTGTTCAACAATTTAGATTATCCTTGATAATGATTTATACTCCAGTTCTGCTACCACTAAATACATCAAGTAGCTCATGGCATATTTTAAGTCCCTTATTCACTAAAAGTACCACTCAGAAACACCATAGCTGTGAAGATGATCTATAAAGTTTTAAAATGTCATTCAAATCAGTGCTCCAGGTTCTCATAGGGTGCTTGGTTTGACAAAATAACATCATAAAAACAGCAACTACGATCACGTACAGACGTATTTGCTATCACGCTTACAAAACATACCTAATTTGTAGGCAGAGGCTTGGAACCTTGTCAAACTGTTCCTGGTACTGGTACAGCCAGCCATTTCTGAAAAAATAATAAAATTGATAAAATGTTCAAACGTAATGAAAAAATCTATTAATAGATCGCTGAAAGAAATGAAGCAATTATTATGGTAAGAAAAGTTTATCACACTGCAAAATCTCGGGTTATTGTTCAAATTCCTTTAATACAAATCAGCAATCATATGATTTTTTTACTTTTTCCAAGAAATCTTACTTAAGAACGAAGAAGCTGCTCTTCCAAATGGGCCCAGTGAATATGTCGGACTTATCCAGGTGCATCAACATGCCTTCCCTATCAGTGCTCACATTGTGTGTACCTAAAGTGGCATCCAAGTCTTCCCAATGTGTCAGGGAGTAGAAGCGCAAGTCTACGTTATGCATCTGCAAGAGAAACATTAGGCCTTTAGCATGAAATCTGAGTTTGACTAGACTAAAGCTGGGGTCACATTTATTCTCAAGTTTTTTAAATATACAAATTTTCTAAACACTATGAGGTATAAGTGTTGTTGAATAAATATTTTGAATTTTTGAAAAAAATGAAATGTTTTGTTAAAAAACGTCTCGAAAGCTCATTTCAGGTGCATCAAAATCTGCCATATCACCACGTCACTCACCCACAAACATAAAATTTGAATAACTTACTATATTCTTCTTGCCAGGTTTTTCAAGATTTGTTGGCAACCGCATGCTGTTTAAGATTTTCATATGTGGTGGTGTTACTGGGCACAAATTATTGCAAATGCATTTCAAAACAATAGCCAAATTGCAGTATGTTTAAAGATATAGCAAGAAACAAATATAACAGCTGTATGTATAAAACAAAATTTAATTAAGTAAGGGACAAATTACTGACTAAGTTTAGGATTGACTTTGAGTTCTAGAAATAGGTGTTACGCAACATTATTAGGAAATTTGAGCGTAATACCGATTAGCACAAATGACTAAATGTAACGACATTCCATCGGTGGTTAAATTTGCTGGATGTTCAGCTTACGTAGCACGCAAAATGAACAAACTCGACACACAAACTTATCAGCGACAGTTTCCATTGCGCATTAAACAAAAACACGAAACATATGGAAATTACTGCTATCCACTTTGCAAATAAATCATTTACTTCACAGCAGGTTTCTTTGGCAATCCACTTTCGTAGCGCCACTTTCTGCATTGTTGCATCAGTGAGCACGTTGGGAAGAACGTGGGTGTAGGGACTGCGACGAATAGCGATCTCTATGCTCGACACTATACTCCTGTAAGCAAACAAAATACGTCAAGATGAAAAGCATTTATTTGAAGTACAAACAACATACCTTCATGGTTACACAGATTTGTTGTTATTGGATGGATAGGTTTCCATGTGGAACATAATTTTGCACATTAGCAAAATATATAAAACTAATTCACACACGAAATTTCAGACAATTATAATATGTATTCTAACAGTTTTGAGTCCGCAAACAAAACTCTGTTTTATCACTTTAGCTTAACTGGGCTTTATCATCGACTTTTATATGCTGATTCAAAACATTTATGTTCTCAAAACAGCTCAGTTCCCTCTAAGACTTTTTTATATAATTCTGCACACTGCAAGCCAGAGTCAACCACTCAACAGCAGGCTAATGTTGATGCTTGTAGCAGGACGGGGATCCGACTCATCAAGGATATGCCTCTAAGATAAAACTCTAAATTATCAGAAGTGTCTTAGCCACATTCGGATGTGAATTCATCTTCATTTAAGAAGTAAAAAGTGAGAATCACTTTTGTAAATGAAACTTCTGTAAACAGGTATTGAACCCAGTGATCACCCACGCATTCAATGAACAGAGTCGGCAGCAAGCTCAACTTTGGTCATCATGCTAAAGCCAACACAACTGGGACATTTATTTGAGTTCCATTAGGGGCTGTTACGTATTTCATAAGTTTTCTGTTTAATGAAAATTCATGCACATAATGCAAGTTTCAGAATTCGGGTGCAAATTTACCAATCTCAAAATGACAAACGATTCGTTACCTTGTTAAGTTTTCATCACCCGTACAGATCCAGAATTGCCGGCGTTTATTATGACAAACAAGATTAATTGTCTGATAATTTATGCTCAGCTGCAAGAAATGAAACCAATACGTTACTACAGAAAGCCATTCCCTCATATTTCACAGGATCATATCATAAAGTCTTGCAAATTTCTGAGCTTCTGGTTTGTAAATCTTTGTCACATAAACAAATGTAGGATAAAATTACCAAAACTCATGCTGGCTGTGGCTAATGATAATCACTTATAACTTACTCGAAGCTCAATGCATTAATTTAATAACCTGGACATGGTCAATGTACAAAGAAGTAATTTTGTTTATGTTATGGTATGCCAGAACAAGTCTCTTTACAAATCTGATTTTCTCATTCACCAAAACAAACAAAAAAACTTGAAAACTTGAAACTGTCACTTCTTTCAAGAACTTACAACTTGCTAGCCAAATATAATTATGTGTAGAATGTTTGTCAGCAGAGTTTCAGTGAAAATGCAATACAAAACACTGACAATGCTACACAAAATACTGAAAATGCTACACAAAACACTGACAATGCCATACAAAACACTGACAATGCTACACAAAATACTGACAATGCTACACAAAACACTGACAATGCCATACAAAACACTGACAATGCTACACAAAACACTGACAATGCCATACAAAATACTGACAATGCTACACAAAACACTGACAATGCCATACAAAACACTGACAATGCCATACAAAACACTGACAATGCTACACAAAACACTGACAATGCTATACAAAATACTGACAATGCTATAAAAAATACTGACAATGCCATACAAAATACTGACAATGCAATACAAAATACTGACAATGCTATACAATATAGTGACAATGCCATACAAAACACTGACAATGCTATACAAAGCACTGAGAATGCTATACAAAGCACTGACAATGCTATACAAAATGCTGATAATACAATGCAATTTGCTGACAATGCCACTACTTCTTGCTAGTGAAGATGTTACTGACAATTTCTGTCCATGGAAGTTCTAAGCATTCCTCTAAGCAGTGAACCTTTGTTTATAACAAACTAAGGAGGAGTGGCACATTAGTTTACTATGTCAGTTGTAATACTGAAGATTTACTATAGTCTACTACAACAGAGTACAATGCTACTTCACTGACATGTGCTACATCAAAATACAAGCTTAGCCAATAGTTTTTCCTGGGCTTCCTTCTCAAACTGTGCACTTTTTCTGTGGCAAGACCGGAATGTAGCTCATTATCAAAGCTAATTGTTTAAGAAGGGGACACAGAACTGCATGCATATCAGATGCATATATAATTAAACTTTGGTGAGGTGAACAGCCAGAATCAGTATGGCAATGAAACCACCTAAAGCTAGTACTGAGCTCGGCAGTCACTCGTCCATTCATTGACCAGCCTTGACAACTAGCCTTGCTTAACCTCAGTAGCTAAATGTACTGTATAACTTCTAGTTTGACTTTGTCCCAGTGTAAGCATATATGCATTACTTATCTAAAATATAATTAAATGAACAATATAACATAAGAAAACAAGCCATTTAAATTCGTCAAACGCATCAGCAAAATGCAGTAGTACAACAAAGTGATACAAGTTCTTACCGAGATGTAGTCCAGTTCCGTATAGCCCATACTGGCTTCCTTTCTGTATTTACCCGGCTCTAATCCATGCCGTAGAAAATACATGCAGCGATCAGTTAACATGAGAAAGATTGTTAGCACTTCTCCTTCCGTATGATTTGTAGACGCATGAAACATCTACAAGAAAAATAAAAACAAAATGAAATCATAAATTAATGTTCACAGCAATAACTTATTATTTAACAACAATATTCCTCAAGAAATAAATTTCATATAGAGGAAACAAATGCGGTGGAAATTCAAACCAGTTCTCCAGGTGAGGCCAGCAGCTCAAATGACAAAGCAACCCGCCATGTAGACAGGAGATTTTGCATTCGAATTCTGGCTGGCCCACAATTTTTCAGTGCCTCTTTCTTCGAGTGATTAGCCAATAGCTATTTGTTATAAGCGTGACGTCTTTTTTTAACACATGCTTATATATATATATATATATGTGTATGCATATATACGTTTATTTATATATACATGAATGGAAAAATAAATAGTCGTTGTTAAATTCTATCCTATAACATATTTTCACGTACACCTACCACTTGAGGATTCACAAAAAAGTATTGAAAATGAATTATAACAGCTGATCTCAAGAGGAATCAGGGTTTCAGTAACAGTATGACCAATGCTCTACTAAAATACTTAAATGCCAAATTAGCCAAAATGCTGGCACCTGAAAAACAACAGAATATAGTTTTTTACCGAGTTCACAAAATGTTACTTGACTTTTTATCCAGAAGATGGCAGCACGGGCTCTGCTTTAATGCCTAGCCAATGCAAGTATAATTGCCGTTCCTGCCACATAAACAATAGTGATATCAAACAGTTAATAATTAAGATTTACCTACCTTATAAAACTGTTCATTCTGATGTTCCGCCACGTCCAGCATGGTCAGCAAGAGGGTATTATTGTCCAGTTTTATTTCAGATTCATGGAGAACTCCGGGCCGTTGCGGCTTTTTGATGGCCGTTCTCTTGTTGGCCAAAACGGGTTGAACTACCGTAGACGTTTTCGTCAGAACGTGCAGGGAATCATTCTCGTAACTCGCCTGCGATTCCGCTTTCGATTCTAAACCATCCCCTAATTCGACTATATCACTCGTATCCAACACCGGAACATCGTTCTGAATTTCACATGGATTTTTATTCACGTTATCACAGCTTCGATTTGAAAAATGCAGATCATACACAGACACTTCGTCATTTGCAAACACCGCCTTCTCTTCGCGAACAATGTCATCGGCATCGAGAGCATTCAACTTAGCTTCGGCATTGGCAATTTCTGTCGCAAGATCTAAACAATTTCCTGGCAGCTTATGCCCACTATCAACATCATTATTTTGCACTGCATTCACAAAAGTCTCGGGATCAGACAAATAACATCTGACGTCATCTGACACCTTATTAGGCAAATTAAAACTGACTTTTAATGTCGGCGAAAAAAGATCTGAACCAGCCGGTTGTCGTTTTGACAGATTAGTGTTCTCTTTTTCTTCAGTAGAACTCCTTGTAGTTGACGATGTTTCTTGTTTCAAAGGTTTATGGCTACTACTGACAGAAGTTCCAGATTCGTGGTTTTCATGACCAATCTTTCTTTGTGGAAGTGCTTGTTTGCCAGACTTTGATAAGCCAATGTCCACTGGTCTCTTTCCAGATTTTTTCCCTTTATCTGTGAGCTTAGTCGGAGGAGTTCGCTTCCTGGTTGCTTTGCTGTTTCTTACCTTTAGTGTGGAAAAACAATTAAAATAGGACATCAGTAGTGAAGAAAACTTAAGCAATTAGGAAAATATTGTGTTTTGGTAAAACTTTATCTTAACATTTGCATTACGTAATTAGCTTAGATTGTATAGGGTACGGTCTGTCTCTGGTTGCCTAGTACTTTCTCAAAGATTCACATACACTGGTTTCAAGTCAAATTTTCTGAGCCATATCATTTCAACTGTCCAATAGCTTTTGTAACGATCAATTCATTAAGGCTGTGGACATACCAGTTCAACTTCTAGAAATGGCAAGCCAAAAATTCAGAGTCCTGCACCTAAATTCACTACTCACCCTAATGACTTCTAGACTTGCGTCGTCATTGTCGTAGCTTATTTGATCTAAACGCCGGATTCGATGATTGTCCAAAAGTTTATGTGTTTCACCAGTGTCTGTAACAGATGCATGAACAATGTGCGAAATGGAAACAATAGACGGTGTGAAAATAAAACAGTTAACAATCATCGCAGGCATTTTGTTTACAAATGGAACAACATTTGTAAGAGAAACCCTCTAGTCAACGTCAACCAACAAACTTTTGCTAGGAGAGTAAAACTCCATATCAGCTTTGCAACATTGAAAAGGTGATGCGCACTGAGCAAGTTGCAACAGAAGAGAATGATAATGAATGCATAGTTGAAAATGGATCCATCCTACGTTTATGGTTCTGGGAGATGACTTAGAACGAAAACTAAGTGCTTTAGTTAGCAAAAATAATCACATCTGAGGCCGCGTTATAAGAAAATTTTATGTCAGATACAAGTCCAGGGGACGCACATCCTTGGACTTTGCCAAGCTGATCACCCAACTGGCTATTAACATGTCATCTGGTGAAATCTCAGCACTTTAGTTAGTAAAAGTAATTACATTAGAGACCTTTGCCAACCTAAGCATCCAGTTGGTTGCTAACACTATAGAAAAAAAAACAATGAGAATTCAAATGATGCACAGATGTCGACCGATATACGAAATACCTTTTAGTTCCTTTGGTGATTGTCGCGGACTCTTGCTGTTCCCAGTAAGACTAGAATGTGTAGAGCTCTCCATTAGACTAGAGTAATCGCTGTCTGGTAGGTCCTTGCTAGAAACCCGAGACAGCTGCAACAGAAATCATTGCTGGTAACAGCAAGTAAATACATAATAAGCACTCATCATAAAGGACGTCGGTTCAAATCTAAACTAAGTCCTGATTTTTATATTTTCTTCTTTACAATTATATTAAAGGTCAGTAAATTAATAATTATGGGGTTTATTCCAACAGAAAGCAACAATATTGCAAATAACATTAAAATAACTAATTAAGCATTTAATCAGTTTAAGAAAAATCAGAACTTACACTGCACTAGAAAATAACATAGTAACTAAAAAGTACAGAATGTGATATTTCGTTCTCATTTTTGGTTGTTCCAAGCTATGATCAAGAACAAATTACTGAAAAAACATTTTTTGTATTATTATAATTATATAAAAATGAAGCTGAGTCGTGACGCTATCTTTCACAGCACCGATGGTGCCGATTTCCTTATCAAACAGATATTCTGTTTTGCCAAAACTACGTAAACATGTTATTACTATACAATAATGAAGAGTATTATTAACAACAAACCAATTAGTCAAATTACCTTAATTAGTCATAACACTATAATTGATTATAGTTGTGTAACAGTTAAGCTAATCTATAAATGTGTGATTGCATAGCAAAATCATCCATAAGGCAATTAAGCTTTTCTAGTTATTCAAATGTCCTGAATTTCCATTTCATGAGGATCATTTTGGTACCAAGCTCATCGTGCCACGTTACTTCTAAGCCGAGATAATCTACATTGAAATCGAGGTGCAGGCTATTCACTGAAAAACATAACCTTGAGAAAATCACTGTTAAAGTTAGCCATTGTTTTCTGTTGTGTTTCTACAAAACACTTAGCAACCGTACGAAAGTGCAGTTGCTATGGACTTTATAAGAGCACATTGAAGTTTTGTTTAAATCCAGTAGATGGTGCTCTCTGATGAAGATCTGAGCTTGTCAACAGAAAAAAAACGAAGAAAAATAGATACTTCCACGATCCACTATCGGAGTTACAAAATACAAGTTTTTTTTTGCAATTGCAGTACTAGTTTTTATCCAGAAAAGTGGATAAGAGGTTATAAAAATAGATTTTTAGTACTTTTGAACTTTTTCTTGATAATTTGATGCTAGAATAAAAAAGTCCAATACATTTAGCATTTGTTTTGATAAAAACAGAAAATCGACTTTTGACAAACTTTTTGGTGCATTCTACTTTGAGAGGCATCATAACGCAGTTTAAACTATGCCGACTTATGGGCAGTTCTGGTTTGCAAACACACGTATAATGAGTTAAGGAAGGAAAAAGCTGAAACATAAGAACTTAGGACAGCTAGGTCATGTGGATTTATAGCTCTACTGGTTAAAGCATTACAAGTTGTAATCTCTGTCAAGTCATAACAGAATTTAAACTCTATTAATACTCAATTTTGTTACTACAGTGCAAGTTTTAAAGCAAAGTCAATTTTGTGGTGCACAGTACTACAGGTAACGAACAATACCTGAGATATTTCACTTTCCATGCTGCACAATGACACCGCATCTTCCACATCGCTCGCACAGCTGTTTGTGCGCTTTGTGCGAGGTACAGATACGTAACATGATGCTTGCAGATCTAGATATGGTACATCCTGTTAAAAAAAGAAAAACAATTACAAAAGTTTTCAGATTTTATTTAAAAATCCTAAATTCTTCAAAGTGGAACTGCCATGCACTCTAAAAGAAGTAAAAATACTTGCATGATGTGACTAGTTATTTACTAATCACATTCTTTCTATAAAAATGTAGTTAGCTAGAGGATGTGGAGATAATGATGTAGGGGATATTGGCATTATTAATTTTATCAGAATTAAACGCTTCCGTAGTGTGACGCCACCTGTCCGAAATTATTAAAATTAACTTAAACTAAGCAAGCAGGTAGGCAGTTAATACCTGATGTTTGGCTATCATGGATCTGTAAAATATTTGTCGGAGAGAAATTACATATTAAACGTTAAAAGTCAATTTAAGCTACATATTGAAATTGTCTGAAGTTTTTATTTAATGCAGTTTATAGACGAAACTCTTGTACAAAAAATATGCTCATCAAAAACTTGTAACACGGTTTAGCTTAATGTATCATGATTTGTAGCTCACGCAAATAAGTAATATACAGAAAAATTCATTAGCTAAAGAACAAACAATTCATGGGTATCAAAGAAAAGTTTAATACCATTATTACTAACATATTACTCACATATTACTCACAATTACGTTCTTTATCGTCACCACTATCATCACGATCACCACCATCATCATCTCGTCAACAAGATCATCACCATCACCACTTAGTCATTGCTTTCACGATCTTGATCACCTCCATTTTTAATTAATAAACAAATCTAAGACTGCAACTTCAATGGATTTGTGCAAATATCTCAGATTACATACCAAATCAATGGAAAACATGATGAATTCTAAGCCAGCAGCCAAGGTGAGCAGCACTTGTAGACACTGAACATCCAGCAGAAGCGCATGTTTGACATAAAACTGTCGGACTAACTTCTCGTTTTGCATGAAACAACGAACATAGCTTTCCAAATTATTCTCATTTAGTGCCAGATACAACCAGGCTCGTCCTACACAGAGAAAATGCAGATTATAAATGCTAGCAAAAACAAATACATAGATCTATTTTATTGTTGACGAACCAAAGTTTAAATGAGCTAAATAATTGCTTAGCAACCGGGAGATCTTAACTTCAACTTGTGTCTGGAAGAATTCACAGTTTTTACGCAGTCAAATGGTTTTTTTCTTTCAAACAATAGTCACTAAAATCTTTTAACTTGCACTTATGATATATTTACAAAGATAGTCAGCTAGTGTGTATTTAAAAACCAGTTTGATACTAAAACTCTGATTTAAGTAGAATTTATACATGTAAAACCTGAAAATACAATACTACACATCTGCAACCATTTAAGCATGGTTCGAATATGAAAACCTATAGTGAAATTTCGGGTATTGCCGAACATTCAAATTTTGAAGTACGTTTCAAAGTCCCCTAGACACAAATTAAACGATTAAACTTTTTTTGCAAGCATGTGACATAACATTACAATGAAGACAAAAATTAAATATGAGTTGAGGTAAGAGTAGGCTTTAATTTATAAGGATGCACCTAACAGACTGATGCAAAATTCAGTCAGTTTACTGCTGACCAAAAAGAGAGGTTTCCACAAAAGACTAGAATAATTCTGAGCAATGGAATAGTTTACTAAAGCTGTTTAAGAATAACTAATTTGCATTTTAAGTCTACACATGTGTTTAAAAAAAGAACTTAATCAATTTCACTAGCCATGCTGATAGAAAGTATGAGCTGGCTAATAATTGTTAGACCGGTTAATCGATTTGGGTTTTGGGTTGTAATTATTGACTTTTTTCAGCTGCCATGTCAATTGTGTAATGGACACCAATTTCAAAAAGTTGCAGAAAACAGGTAAAACAGGATGTATAGCCATAAAATAACTAGCATGAAGAAATGCACCCATAAAATAAAGTAACAATCGATGACGTAAAACAACTATTGAATAGGTTACGTATCCGATTGATTAATTAATGCAAAATAACTGATGCTGTCATTTATCAGCAATCATTTAAATGAAACCATTTGCTCTTTTTAATATACCTCGTCCAATGTCTGTCAGCACGCGTGGCAAACTTGAGATCATTTTAACGTCTTCCTTGTGAGTGAATTCCTTCACCATAGACCAGTATCCTCGGCTAACGTGACGTAATCTGAAACAGTAAAAGAAATTAAAGAAAGTGAGCAAGATATAACAACAGAACAGCTGCAAAAATTGCGGCAACAGTCGACAAAGGAAACATAGAGGTGGTCCTAGAAATTTTATGAAAGTCATATTATTATACAGCCTCATAAAATTTTGGTAGCTACGTATTTGTTGCAAGATGTGAAAAAACGGTACTTTCAAAGTCTAATACTTCTTGAATTATTTTTTACACATATGTCAAGTTATCTTACAATTCATAGTATTATTTTGTTACACATATGTCAAGCTATCTTACAATTCATAGTACTATTTTCTTACATATATGTCAAGCTATCTTACAGTTCATAGTATTATTTTCTTACACATATGTCAAGCTATCTTACAATTCATAGATTTAATGTACGCGGCACACAATAATATATACAGCTTATGCACAATTTACAATCAGTTATCAGTAAAAAGAAAGAAGCCTCCCATCAAGACATAATAACAGTCTTGCATCTTTCCTATTCACTGTTTTTACTGGCACAGAAATCGCTGAGTTGTAAACAGTTAGAACTGTGAAATGGCATCTCCTAGTAGCTACACACCTCCCTTCAACTTCTCTGATTTGCTTACTGTTGTCTAGGATTACATACTAAAACTACGTGCTGATATTTTGTTTCCAAATAATCACACTGGGTAAACCAAATGAGGCGTTAAATAGAATCTGCCAACTGGTCAAGCCATTGGGCTCCAGTGTCCAGCAGAAGGGATGCCCTTATGAAAACACTGACACTTTCATTCACGAAAATTTGAACCGATGTAAAAACTATTTTTTTTCTTAATCTGTTGCTGACGAGTTACTGGCATAAAATTTAGTTATCTCTAGGAATTTAAACGTTTTTTATACAATTTGGTATTCTAAAAGCTACAATTCAACACTTAGCAACAAAGGCTAGTTAATGATTGTTTGTGGCAAAACTGAATTTCGCTCAAAATCAAGGATAAGTACCTAAGATGAGATACTGAACAGACAGAAAGTGTCCTTTAGTCACGTACGGCTATTATACTTGCATCATCTGCAGTATCGTTTGACTTAATGGCTGATATAATATATATATATAGGATAGACTACGGCCAAATCACGTTGAAGACACCGCTTCTCGTCTGATCACCGAAGTTAAGCAACATAGAGCCTGGTTAGTACTTGGGTGGGTGACCGCCTAGGAATACCAGGTGCTCTAGGCTTGCGGGATGCTCACACTGTATCTCGGCACTAGGCGGAGCAGCTGCACAAGCAGCCAACGGCTAGAGGGCGGAGGAGGTCAAGTGACCCAACGGAGTAAACCTTCCAAATCAGGAGTGGAGCCCCAAAGGCGGACCAATGCAGCATGCTCACTGACTCCTGCAGCTGACCTGGTGCCAAACGTATCACTCCACTTTCCTTTGAACTACACGAGGGAGGAAGAGAGGGGGTTCCTGTTGTCTGGGCAACTCAGGATATCCATACACCTTGCCCAGGCGTGCACCCTGGAGACGTTCAAGGATCGCACTGCTCAGCCACAGTCGACGCTGCAGCTCCATCAATGTGATCAATAACTGACTCTCGTGGCGCACACTCCATTGTCTTCCGAGACAGAAGGATGCCAACCATTATATATTATATATCGGATATATATCCATAAAAGACTATGATGACGGCATCGATGAAGACAGCGGTGACGATAAGATAAGAATATTATGATGATCTTTATAACAAGCAAATTTAAAAGACTGTATTTGTTCAAATGCAAAAGCACAGATGCCATGACTCCCACATTTCAGACAGAAGATTAAAAAGGAGTGGTTTATTTTTTTCAAGTTGTTTTTTTACTTGGCTTTACTTACAAGATAAATTCACGGTTGCTATAACATCAGTCGAGTTGAAACTAAATCTTTCTGACACGTCATTTACTTTCTAAACAGAGGAAATTTAAACTAAACAAATGTACGCACTAGAAACATTACTCCCTGCCTTTCTCTACATTAACTTTCTATTTGTAATGCCACTATATTATTTTTAATAGACGCAGAAAATAAATATGCTACAGTCTGGTTTCAAAACATTGTAAATTTGAAAATGCGGCAGAAATTGTTAAAGCAACGGTATAGTGAGAAAGCGAAACAGATACCTAGTCTAAAAATACAACTTTGTGAAATCGTTACTAAGTCAACTTTATCCTCTCACATAGCAAGAGATCAACAGTAACAATCACAAAATTGACCTTGACTTTTTGGTTAATTGACATTTGGCTTTTTAACATCAATCATTCTGCTACGAATGAGGTAGGCCTTGAATGATAAAGCATGATATTTTTTTGCTATATTAAATTAAACAGCTCAACTGTCAAATTTAAGCTGGTTAAAAGCTAAACGTTTGGTACTGAAGTTTTTGACAGTGTGAAGCAGAAAATGGAACATGCTGATCCAAAATATGTTTGGATTTTAATAAATTTAACTATAAGGATTAGTGTTTAATGAAGATGCTAATGAGTTACCCTGTTACTATGACCTTTGACCTCAAAAAGAAAGCAGTTCCAACAACAATTCTACTGTGTGTGTTAAAAACAATGCTTTTATCAAAGCTGGATCAACTTCCACTGTTCCTACCAATTGTTTTTGACCGTGTTGTGGACATGCGAACAGAACAGACACACGGCTACAAATATAAAAGCCATAGCCTAGCTTCTGGTACCAGCTAGAACTGCCTCTAGATTCTAGAAACAACAGCAATGCTTAAGGCATTAAAAGCTTCAAATGCCCTAGGCCATCTGTCCTCTGGCTACAGTCTGAACTTGCAGTTCTGTTAAATGAAGCCAGATTTAGTGCACAAATGCCCAGCAATCAAGGTTTACTCAGCTGAAGCCATTTGACACAGAAGGAGAATAGGCGATTAAGTCAAAAACAGCATAGAACTAGTGAACGCTTTTGACTGTGTCAAAAACTATGGTAATACCGATTCTGCTTCTGTTTTATATTCTCAAATAAAAATGTTTTTCAGAATGATTAACAGTACGTATGTATGTGCTGTTGTCTTGACATTACAAATTTCAGTGAAATCAGAACTTGTCACTTGTGCGTGGGTTTTAGGTTAAGGCTCTGAAGATTATAATGTTGCCTCCGCTGAATTCGCCATACTGGATGGCGTAGGAATTGCATTTCAGTTTCATAGTGAAATCTGAACTTCCAATTTGTTTCTAGCCAACAACCAGTCACCCATCTACTTATTAACTAAGTCCTGGGTTGCTTTTTTTTCGCAACCAAGCCACAACGACCACATAACTTCCCAAGATAACAGTAAATTCCAGGAAGTAGAAAAATAATGAATTTTGCTATCAATAGAATATTCAGAGTCAAACCAATTTTAAGGAAAATACAAATTACATAATTTTGTAGAAACCACAAAACCTGGCAAAAGCATTTTGCCTGAAAAGCAACATGTTTGAAATGACAATCAGACAAAAATTTAAATTAAAATGATGAAATGACTATGTGTTTTGTTTTTCTTACGTATAAAAACACATTGTATATTCGGTTACAAAGTTAAGCAACAGTGGGTCTGGTTATCATTACCAAACGAATGAGTCTCAAACCTATGTAACTAAAATGTTCTATACTTTCACGTAATAAAATGTTCTGTACTTTCATGTAATAAAATGTTCTGCACTGCTACTCATTGTTTGAATGTACTCCTTAGCAAAAACTTACGTAGTACCTTGTACTATAAAGTTTACCAGTTTATTACTATTTTATTACTAAGTTCAGCTGTCCACACGCCCTCCTCCATAGTCACCTCTTTGCAAAGTTTCTGAATGAATCACTGCAGCCACATTCCAATGGAATTAATACCACAGAATGGCTTCAGGCTAACCAGAGTAACATGCAGGCACTGCCTTCTCTCTTTGGCTTCAACAAAGACTCGTGTTACAAGACAGAAATGAATCAGAGGGAGCCCCAAACATCCTGTTTCATTACCCTAACTTACAACGCGCATACTAGAAAGCACTGTCACTATTTCAACTCACATATATTATTGTTAAAGTCATAATTTGCTTTTATATCAACATCAGCAATAATTTAAAATTTTCAACATGAAGCAATGTTAATATTAAAAATGGGAAGACACAGCGATTAAGTAAACTACTGAGTCAAGCGAAAGAAAAAACAATAAGAAAAGATCATCACCAGCAATATACTTTTCCTCTTACGTTTTTCCATGGTGTTGATCTCTGCTTACCAATGACTGTGTTGGCTTTTCCTATCATCTATTCAGAACTTAATTTAATGATCATGTCATTACAAAATCGAAAAAAGCACCGATCTTTGCATTTTTTTATTCTTTTTTCTCACTAGATGACAGTTCATCTTGTTTGATTAAAACATTGGTGTTTTTTCATTTCTTTGTCACGTTTTTTTTATTAATTGTAACAAAACTTGGTTTTAAGAATTATACCTATGCTATTAATTACTTATTACGATGTCTCTGTCAGATATAGATGACTGCCAAAGTTAGGGAAATTCTAGCCACCAGCAACTGGATTCGTGACTAAGAATTGAATAACGTGGCTAATTCAGTGCACGGAGCAGAACTTCTGCAACTGAGATTTAGTTTACAATTTGTAAAAACCTGTTTTTCGCAAAGTTAGAGGGAAAACAAGTATCAGATGAAAAACAGGAATGTCAACACCACAATGATGAGAGCTTAATTGGCATGAAATGTACTGTACAAAAGCTAAAAAAGTTTTCATTTAACACGTCAATAAGCATGAAGTAGCGGTTATTTTTTTAATATTAATTTTTGTAGCAAACTGGAGTGCCATTGTGAGTGGCATGTACCATTACGGCATTCAAATATAAGCCAGCTTAGTTATTAAACAGCAGTGCAGCCAAATTAAAAGAACTTATACAAAAATTTCTTTTTCATTGTAGCTGCTTAAGCCTGCTTTATTTTAAAATTATATTTTAGATGTTAAAAATTGGCAATTTACGTTTTTCATTAAGAACTAATGGTGCATCCTAGCAGCCTTTTGGTCCCATACACGTGGTTTGTGAGAAGGCAGTGATAATAATAAATGCAGTCTACAATGATGGAGCTCTCCAACTAGTGCAATTTGTATGCTAAATTACACAAAATACTTATATTGCAGAGTATACACCTGCTGAGCTGGTCAGCCCACACTAGTGAAAAATATCACATGGGTCTGCACCTGCTATATTATGATATATTATGTATATATTATGATATATTATGGTCATATCTGACCACATTTTTACATTCGGAAGTGGTTAACCTTACATTTGACTCTCAGTAAAATTTTCATGGCTTTCTCACAACCCAGAAATACACCAGATACAAAGCAGAACACCCTCCATTGAGACACAACAAAAATTCAAACTCACCCATAAAGGAATGCATGGTCTAGATGCTCGCAGAGTCGATGCACTTGCCAGCTGTCATTAGTTAAAACAATCTCATCGTTTTCAGTTCCGTTCTCACGTAAACACTGCATCTCTTGTATCTAACAGCATAAAACAATTCCACTGTGAAATATGACAGAATAGAAGCCTATACCTTTGAAGTATTGGCATTCGCTAAGTAAGTCTAAGTTTGTCTAATGCAAATTGGCAAGCAGTCTCACCGAGAAAACATTGCATGCACAAAAGTTTCTTTAATACCTGCATAAGTACAGCTTGCACAGGCTCATCAGTCATCATACTAAAGTACGCACGCATTTTTATGTAAAGTTTTAATACATTTTAGTTAAAAACTGGTTTGGATTCATGATTGCAAAAAATAAAATGAAGAGAGAGAGAGAGAGAGCGAGAGACTGATAGCGGATAAAAATCCCTATAAATGCCAAATTACTGCCTAACTAACTAATGTCACAAACTTTACAGTGTTCCTACTTCGCGGTTCGTTTATCGCGGACTCGCTGTTTTGCGGGTTTTCAAAAATATTAATGTAAAATATTTATTGTGGTATTTTTGCTGTTTCGCGGGTTTTTGCGGTACTCTGTCTAAAGTATTTTTGCACATGCGTAGTACGTATTGTACAGTAATGTACAGATTTGACGAATTTTGCATAAAAAAATCACAAAATGTGTAAAAATATATTAAAAATATTAATTCTAACATAAAAGAATATTATAAATCATAAAAAATTACCATTTACAATAAATAGTGTATGTATTCGGCGGATGAATACACACCAAAAACGAAATGTAGCACTTGCGTCCGCTTGAGATGCTACTTGCCGACGTGAGATTGTAATACAACACACGATTGGTTGATTGATGGAAAGCGACCAACCAGAGAATGCTGCTCTGTATCCCAGTCGCTGGTTGGCTCAGGTACCGTGCAATCTGCTTTCTTTCGCTGTGCGCAGCTACCCCCAGGGTTTATAAAGACTTAGAATAATGTATAACTACTAAAATAAGTATAGCGTCCCTACTTTGCAGGAACACCTGCGATAACTGAGGGAACACTGTATATGCGACAGATAAAATGGGGTTGTGGCAAACCCCTACTAGCAGAAAAATCAGAGAAACACCTTCAGATTTGTTAGAAACCACTTCCATTCGTTTACATTTAAAACACACAGCGGTAGTACAAAATTCAACGAAATCAGTAAAATCACGTCACTGATAATGTAGTATAAAGTATAAAAAGCTTCCAAACCCAAAAAAATTAATGTAAGAAATTCATTAGCTGTCAGTAATTGTCTTGACCTGCTAAGAAGGTTTAATCACATAGATGCTTAGCTGTTTCATTCTGCAACACTTAATTTAACTAATTATTTTTGCTAATTACAAACCTGTTTGATAGCAGTTGAAATATTAGTGAGGATGCGATCGCGCACTAGCATCTTATCAGCTAAACCTGCCATTACAAAATGCAGAAACTGTAAATCACGCATCAGTAAAACGTTATTGGCTTATTACATAAAGTGGCTAATAATCTCAACATCTTCAGCACAACCACCCTCTTCTTCATCAGTTCAGAAACCTCAAGTACAGTTCTTTTTCTCGATTTTCTCCTCGTCTCAGACGAGTCACAGACAGTCGGAATCGGCGCAGCTTTTTAGTGTCGTTATTTAGCGCCATCTGTACTCAAAATTTTAAAGTTTTTACCATGTAGGCATGTACACATGAAATATAAATGCAAGCAAGGAAAACCGATTACATTTTAAAAAGATAAAAAGTTGCTACTACTGTGTTTATTTCACTAAACTTCATAGCCGAACGTTGTGCTGTGCTATAATATTTATCCAACATTGCAGCCAAAAATCAAAACAAGCGAGAAAATCCTATCGCAGTAAAAGAAACAAAACAGATAAAATAGTTATCAATCTATTAACTGTAACAGTAACCATTACATTATTTTTAATTTTTTCTAACTTTATACCAGCAACTTTATAAATATTCTAATTGCAAAAAAAGTTGTGAATGAGATATCCCATTTGTTCAGAGACCATCTTAGCTAAAATTAACTCGAAATGTTTATTGTTGATCTGCATGGAATATTCACATAATTTTATTAACATTCGCATTTTGTACTCAATACCTAATAACTGCCAATAATGATGAGGTGAACTGAATAGCCAGGTGATCACGGTGAGCACTCGACAACTGAAAAGGCAACACCAGAGCTGATCAATAAATGGATGGGTGACAATTGGTTCATTGCTTGCTCTACATTTCACTCACTATACTATTGATTCTGACCATGTACTAGAGGATGTATACCCATTCAAAAGTGGCTAAGAGATCTTCCCTGGTTCAGTGTTATCGACTTAACCTTAATAAAGAGGACGATTTTCTTCCTACAACAACTATCTACATCAAGCATGGCCAGCCAATGAATACTGGATTTCAGCATGCCAGAGTGGACTGTATAAAAAACATGTAAATATGTTGTAATACTCCTGCTGTGTCTGCTGGATGTTAAAAATTAGGATTTTTTTCTGTGTCAAATCGGTACAGAAATTTAAAAGTGTTTCACACAAATAGTCCAAAAATACAATTTTGCTAATCAGCATAGGAAATGGTGCAAAATAAATAGAACTAGAGTCATCGGATTAACAACCATTTATTCTTGCGTATAATTAGTTTCAGTTAGCAGCATTAACATATTAACAGCGATAAGAAATGACAATGCAAAATTATATTAATAACAAACATTAAAATAATTATTACGAGCTTATCACAGAATAATTATTATTTAATTTTACTGTCAAATGATAGGAATTCAACACGTAACAATGTTAAATTGCATATTTGGGCTATGAAAAGTGCTATTACGAACTGTTGACTCTCTTACAATAATGATCCTTAATGTGTTATCACAATATGAACAAGTTGCAATTCCCTCAGTATCATGACCCCTGCACAAGAAGTAAACACTTTAATGGCAAGCATAATTACAATAGTAATGTTAAATGGAAAATGAAACAATATTGATGATTTCATAAACTTTTCTTACAGATTTTTCTAATGAAGGTACATGTGATATAAACTTGTAATTGGTAGCTGATCCCTAACCAAAGTTCAAGTTTTCAGCAAGTACAAGTTAATTCAAAAGACAATCTTAGCAATTCTCTAAATAAACATGCCAATAGCATTTATGACTCTTTTTAATATCTACTTACAAAAATTAACCAATGCAAGAAATATTTTCATTAAAAGTTTGTCATAAGCTTCTACAGGCCATAATTGAAATATGTCATGAAATGATGCATAGTATAATAAAAACTCCAAATAGCAGTTAAGACTAATCAGTGCTAAGTCAGTACAAAGTGTAAGCAAAGAGTGATATGACATTTACTGCATGCAAAACTGCAATGCCAACAACACATGAGGTGACCGACTTCTTTATCCAGAAATTGGGTGTCACATGAGAGTTAAGAAAAAATTGACGCTCTATATCGGAGATGACAAAAATACCAGAAAAAGCATGTAATTTACACTACTTACTTCAATACTTCAGGTTGAGGAGTAATATTTTTATGATTTTTGAAATCATCATCATCATCATCATCATCATAATAATAATAATAATAATATTAATAATAATAGTAATAGTAATAGTAATAGTAATAGTAATAATAATAATAATAATAATAATAATAATAATAATAATAATAATAATAATAATAATAATAATAATAATAATAATAATAATAATAATAATAACAATAATAATAGTTTGTGATAACTTTCAAGTCTAGAAGGTCTACCATTTCTTAACACCTTTTACAGAACTAGGTTAAACTATTTTTTAAATTGATGACAAAACTTTGCATAAAAATATAAATAAATTAAACATACAACACCGACATCAAGGTAGATTTAATAAATCACTTTTGGTGTAAGTTTCTTGCACGACACTATAGACAGGTTGTGCTGCCTTCACCACTCGTTGTAAGACTTCGCTTGCCTCTTTCTGATCGACTTCCTTTCCCGGCTGCATCTTGTGCAAGATTGTTCCTACTGAAGGCAGAGTATACAAGGCAATATTAACACCACTGCGGACCAGCCATGGATGGTGCACTGACAGCGTAGAATAGTAGCTCTTGTGTGCAATCTTTGACAGGTGTTCTTCTAAACTGGCTGACGATAATCGGTCTAACAGATCGCTTATAAATTCAAGGGCTCTATAGAAAATTGTGAACAATGACGTCACACAGAATTTAAAACTGGCACAGAAAGTACAGCAGTAGAATACATTCAAAATAAAGTCAAACAAGAAAAAGAAATGACAGTCTCCTTGTCTTTAAGTCTATTGATAATTTAAATTATTGTGATGAGATTTTTCTCCATAATTGTTGCAATGTGAATTTAAAACATGTAAAATTTTGCTCCTCACTTTTTTATGGATAGAAGGACGTACGTTACCTGTGCAAACGAAGTAAAGTTCGACTTCCAGACAGAAGCCTGCCTTTCTGATGGATGTCAGTAATATTGTTTTCTACTTCATAGTCAATCATGCCTTGAACAGTGGCGTAGTGACTGCCAACGTCCGAACGACGATGAGCTCGCAGAATTCCAATCTTCTCGCTAACATCGGCCGCAACAAAATGAAACACCTTTCCCATGTGTTCAAAAAACCTAAAACATTTTATTTCTTTTAAATTTACATTGACAGAAGTGCACTGTGACATAAGCATCTCTCACGGAATATGTAAGGCTCGTGTAATCTGTGGATTCCATGGAAGCCCAGCTTAATGTTTCACATAACATCATATTTTTCTTGTAATGTATTATTGTAATGAGTTCCATGCACGACACTTGAGAAATTCATGCTATGTCCCACTATTGTAATTAATTAGCCTATCTATTATACCTCACCGCAAGTTTATTTATTATGTCGAGTTATGCAGAGGACTGGAACGTATCTAGTTATTTCCTAAGATGAGATGCAGAGCTGGAAGACTTGTCTTACTTATGGCTATATACAGCTATATTTGGATGTATATGTAATAAAATTGTACATCGTCTCTCAACAAAAGGGCTAGCCCGAGACAGTAAAGTAAATAAAACATGGTGGTCATTGTTTACTAGTCAGACCAAGCATTGTTTAACTTTTATAACTAACCACACACTGTGACTTCTTTGCTATTCCCATCATATAGTATATATAGCATATCTTACCATAATTAAACAAAAAAATAAGATATAAATATATTGAGCTGACCTCAAGCCTCAGTAATTCTTCACATTCATGCATCTCTTGTAAGGTGCATGTGAGATGTTAATCTTATAGTGTTATCACAAACTTTATACAGCTATGTAAAAGTGTCAATTCAATTCAATTCAATTTACTGTGCAAATATGCATGTTGGGAGCCGTTTGGACCACTGCGCCAAGTAGACCACTTGATGCGCTAAAAGTAGTGTCCTACATGGGCAGCCCAAGTAGGACACTAGCGATTTTTGTCGAGAAACTTGCTCTGGCAAAACTTGTTTCCAGTTTATATTACCATTGTTTATAAGTATTGTTATGACATAATAAAGCATAAAACAAAATTTCTTTTAGAAATGGATATTCCTTGGCAATTTACAAATGCATTTCTTACAATAATTTCATCATTATAATTAACTCCATTAATATATCATAACAT
This sequence comes from Tubiluchus corallicola, assembly GCA_030141605.1. Classification (NCBI taxonomy): domain Eukaryota; kingdom Metazoa; phylum Priapulida; class Priapulimorpha; order Priapulimorphida; family Tubiluchidae; genus Tubiluchus; species Tubiluchus corallicola. Next base: position 65,657 of record JAQGDQ010000436.1, read on the forward strand.
TAAACCTAGTATCTAATTCTTTAAAGAGAGAAATTCTGCACACAGTTATTACAGAAATAATTGCAAATTTAAAAATGAGACAGCTGCTGCTAAGCCTTCACAACACCAAAAAATAATTTTTAACATTTAAGAAAAGCAAGGATAATTAGTTTTAATATTATCAGTAGTATTGTAACATGTAGGGCACTGTCCTACATGGCTCGCTAGCCCATGTAGGACATATAGATCGCTAGAACGTTTACTTATAAGAAAACAATTATTTGCCCAAGGGGTAGTGAAACGGATCACCTGTTTGTGAAGTGAGACAAAATCAAAAATGATATACCTTAAACAAATGTTGAATTCGCAAAAAAGTGGGGTTTTTTCACTTCAACAACATTAATATCGAAACCAAATTTAATATTGTCCGTTCTACCAGCTCAGAATGAAATTCTTTTATTTTATTAGATGTATAATAAATTATTCAACGTGTATTAACGTTTTTAATTATTATTATTACATAAACAAGCACAACGGACGGTGTCAGTACACTTAACGACTGAATTCACGACCTGTCTCTAGTGTCCTACTTGGGCAGCCCAAGTAGACCGCGGTCTACTTGGGCTAGCCCAAGTAGACCAATTGGTCTACTTGGCGCAGTGGTCCAAACGGCTCCCAACAATGCAATTAACATTACATACATTGGCAAGTACAAAAAGAAAATTATATACAGGTAGAATTACAGATTATTATCATACATATAAAAAAACTGACGTACTGCTACTTAGTTATACTAGCTATTGAGATGCAGATCAGAGAAGAGATGTCAGAAGAACTGCTGAAGGGTTGGCTGGTTCCAGTGAGCTGATGTTATTTTGTGCCTTTTTCTTAAATAAATCAGGTAACTAATGAGAAAACTCACTTGTTCAGTTCTTCATATGCTTGCAAATATAAATCCATGTCAATGACGTTTCCTGGAATTTTCAAACATTCGACAAAAGAATCGGCTACAATATTAAGATCAAAATCAACGTGATTTGTAGCCATTTAATCAGCGAACGGTCGACTGCTACTCAGATTAGCTGAACATCCTAGTGAGGATGAGTGATAAACTAGAATCCAACTAGTACACACTACACTCTAAACTTACAACTAAACAGAAACAAAATGCTAAGCTAATCATTTATTAATAGACATAGAACATTTAATGATTGTGCACATACGACATCACAAATTTTGGAACTGTAAATGTAAATTAATTAAATGCAGTGCTTTGTAATTCTAGGTAATTTTTCTCCATTCATGGAAATATTCAATACCGGAAACGTTTGAATAAACACTTCTATTTGAAAAGTTTCCCTTATTGTCTTTTTTTAACACGTGAACAATATGTGGGGAAAATAAAAAAAAATTTAATTCTATTAATTATAATGTTCTTGCAAGGAAGTAAAAATTATCTACAAGGTATTAGAATGCCATTCTGACATCCTAATGCCTCTATTAGCCCATGTAATTTCGCTTGCTCCTTTATGATGTGGATATACAGATAAAAATATTTGAATAACCGCAGTGAATCGCCTATGAGTAAAAATTGATAGTTAGTGCTGTCACAAGCACGTTGACTACTTTAACATTAATGCTACTGTTTCCTCATTTCATTTTTTTCCAATTCGTATTAATATACTTATAGCAAGGCACAGCATAGCAGAAATACAAGCCGAATTGTAACAAGATAGTTTGTAATGCCTGCACCATTGTGTTTTATTTTTTCCTCGGTTTGATTGCTCTTAATATCGCATGATATTATCTATCCAGTAAAACAATCTCAGAAGCTCAGGAATTAAGTTTCAACCTAAAATGGCATCAGAATTGACATCACAGCATTTTAGTTTTTTCAGACACGTAATGGAAAAAAAGCAGGATAGACAGACAAATTTCTCCTACAAATACAACGATGGAACGGGTTTCACTGAAGTGGCTACTCTTGTTTCGATTCCAGCTTCTGCTACACATGCACAGGAACTAGCCGGAAGACTGATTTCACAGTATAATATTCCACCATATGCAGTAAAAGGTATTTTTGATTATTATTATCATCACTTGTTTTCGATCAGCATGATGTACCTGCCAGTGTGATCATAACAATTAAAAAGTGAGTACTCAACAAACGGTAGGGAAGTTCATTGCACTTTGTGTCTTACAGTTATTTTTACTCGTAAAAGAACTTTTGTTAGCTAGTAAAAAATCTTTGTACATTCATTTGTGTAACTGGATGGTCTAAATTATGTGAGTTTGGTGAATGTATTTTATTTTTCAGGTCTAACAGCAACATTATGTGAATTTATTAAAGAGAAATCAGCTCTATATTATGAACAAATTGGAGATATAGCTGTTGATGCCCTTTTTAAACAGCCTCCCGAGGAACTGGCCTCTAAATGGGCTGACAAGTATAAACAGGTAGATACATTTCATTTCTTATGATGAAAATAATTTCCTCAAGACAAACAGCATTTTTCTGTTATTGCTTTCTAGTAATAAGTGGCTGCATAGGCATTTGGTAACAATCTAACATTTTGATCTTGCGTTCGGTTTTAATTTCCGAATTTCGGGATCACTGGATCAGGATTGGATTCTCAATAATGATTTATTTTAAAGTGAAAATTATCCTTTCTGCAGTTGTGTCACTATTATCTTATCACAACTTTCAAATAGGTTTGATTGGACGTGACGAATACAAAGTTAATGTAGTGATTACAAAAAACTGAGAATGTCTGATTTTTTGCTACATATGTTATCACTAATGACTATGGTAGATTTATGAATCTTAACCATGTTAGTTTCAATATTACGACATTTACATTAATCCTAAAACTCTTCAAATTGAGTGCACCAGTCTCAGGACTGGAATTGTCATCTGAATTAACAGTTCAGAGATACAAGGCAGAAAAACTATGTGACTTGAGACAGCTACACTCTAGAAACCACGCGAACTTGTTTGTAGAAAAACATTTCTGAAATTCTTTCTTTTGAACTTGTCTGATCAACCTTAATTCGTTCTTACTGTTTTTTGCTTGTAAGCAACTCCTTAGACATGAACCGCCTCGGTGCCTCCTCTTAATCCAGCAGTAATCTAAATGCATAGAGATTATAAATATATAAATATAAAGAAAAGTTCATAATAAGCTCATTTACTGTCAGACAGGGATAGTTGTTTATTAGCCACTGTAAAATGAAACTGTGCAATTTGGAACAATTGCAAAATGGTTAGAGCTGCAACTGTAGCATTCTAACTACTGCAAATTGCATCAATTTTAATCAAGCATAGAATTGTATTCTAAGCAAGCATATTTGCCATTCGTTTTGACACTAGACTACAAAAGTCAAATAGAGGCGCAACACTACAAGTCATTTCTGACCACATTGGTTTTTCTATTTCCTTTACATGCAGATGGCATGGTAAAATCAGCACGTGCAATTTTTTTACACAGGGAGTGAAATATTTCACTAAGATTTCTCCCTGCTACGCACTGCCCCACAATTTTTTATCTGCTGTGATGTCCTTTCAGAACGAGATCTGGTTCTCTTCATTTTCATCCATTCAATGGCCCTCCGCTACAGGCAACAACAGTGAATTTGGCAACAGCTCTAATGGTGCCAACTATTCCTGTATCAAACTTCAAAATGTGTAAATGTTTTTGATTTTAGGAAAGTGTTAACATGACAATTGATAAACCAGCCTAATCAAATTTAATCCTAAAATGTTGTTAACAGAATCATGCTGCCTATGGAAAACCTCAGCCAATCACGAATGATGAAGTGTTTGCAGAGATTTACCACAACCTGATTCATTCGCCGGCGCTAAACACGTTGCTGACGTTGGAGCACACGTATGCCGTTGCCGTAGCAGATCTAATCAGCAAGCGGGATCAAAACCTAAAGAAAGTAGAAGAAATGTAAGCCTGTTGTGCTGTTTCAAAGTGATCTGAATTTGACATACGGCAAATTTATTTTTGCTCTAAAAAAATTCTGCAAAGATTGATACAAAATCAGCAATAATTGTTTGTTAAATATTTGAGTAGTTAAAGTAGGCTTGCGGAAACATATATGTGCTTGCGGAGCAAAATCGTCCATAAGTCGGCAGCCAAGCTTTTTTAGTTACTCACATATCCTGTTTCATGAGAATCATTGTGATATCAAGCTCATCACTCTATGTTATCTCTAAGCTGAGATAATCAACGTTGAAATTGAGATGCATGCTGCGCCCTGAAAAATATAATCTTGAGAAAATCACTGTTAAAGTCAACCATTGTAAGATTTAAGATTAAGAAATCATCTTGAGATTGCTAAGTGCTAAAGTAATTCAGCAAACTGTTTGATTTCTGTTTATACTCTTGCATTATTTAAATTGTAAGCCACCAGAAATGCAAAACAGTTTAAAGCTTTTGATTTAAAATATGCTGGTGCGTTTTATAGTCCACATTTGCTGCAAGCCATTTCAGAAACTTACAAGCAAAATGTAATTTGCTACTACATATATGATTACAAACCACTTCGCTTTGGCTGGCTGTTAGCAGCAGGTGGCTATGTCACGGTCAAGTCTTCTCCTCTGCTAATGCTGTGCTCACTGCACTGATTGTGACCACGGAGTTAAACTCTGCAGAGTTAAACTACAGTACATTCTACAGCTGTAGCTTGAATTATTTCTCACGGCTTTTATCAGCAGACAGTCAAGCTTGTGCTGAATATCAATGATTCAGATTAGCGCGATACTGGTTCACTTTGACGATACACTTATCCTCACAAAAGATATCAAGACGCATCGGTGTATTGTTACAGGCTTAGTATGTAGCTCGAAAACACCTTCGAGTATAATTACTTTTAATACTTGTGTTTTAGCAGTCTATATATGAACAAGCTAAATTTATCAATTTGGTTCCCTTTAATTGATGAGTGCTACTAAATTTTGTAATTGTATGAATTGCATTGTCCAAATGAAAATATTATTCAGTTAATCAAAGTTGTGTGTGTGTGAGTGACACTGTGTCACATCCTTTGGTTTCATCAATAAAAGTGATGTCATCATTTGTCACTGGATTTGGGTCTATATCTTTATCTTTTATTTGGTCAGTCCAGTTTTACTTGATGCACACGACACAGTTTGCTGTACGTTAGTTCAGTTTAGTTGGACGTTTTGCATGTTGCAAGTTTCCTTCCTCTTAAATGAATGACAGATTTGAATTTATTGTAGTCAGGCAATAGAAATGAATCATGCAGTACAGAACTTGGGAAAAGGTTTTACAGATTCTGATGTCAATGACATAGCTGCTAAGCACTTTGAGAATATTCAGGTAAGCTCGTAAGCAGAACTAGTATATAATTGTTTCTTGTTGTTCTTAATAGGTGGGGCAACACATTTGCATAATAAACTGTAGTGTTATGAGGCGAATATACAATCTTGATTAATTTATCTGCACCAAAATTTTACCAGAAAATGTTTTGCGAAATTCAGTTTTAAAGAAGTAATATTTGATGTAACTGTAACTATAACCATGTAATACCAAATTTCATTATTAACTTGGGAAATTATGTTCTTGTTTGATGTATCTTTGAAATTTTTCAGTAACGCTCTTGCAAACAAGAGAAAATCTACTCTTACTGATGGTACTTCAAAAAACGTGTAGCTGAACATTGTAATAAACAGTTACTTGGTTTGGGAAAACAAGATTCATCATCAAAATTTACTGATACTGTTGTATTCAGACATTGTTTGTTGCAGCTTGTTGAGAGCAAGTGGGCGAGTGAGATCTCTGCACTGAAGGAAACGCAAAAACGAGAATATAGAGAATTCGTCATGAACGTTCAAGAGCATACGCAAAGCACCGAAGGTCCGGCTTTTCTGTATGTATATTAATTTCTACTCGTACAATTCTGTGATGTGCGAACATTACGACGTCTTTGCTCTGAAGCTAATATATTGAGAGTATTGCCTGCATACTAATTAGGTGACATAAAAGCACATCTTTACTGTTTTTAATGGTGATAGAAGAAGCTGTATGGACCTTGAACTGAAGATCTATTGTTCAAATCCAAGTTCAGTCCAAACTTTTCTTTTAACAAGTTATGTTTTAGAAGCTTTGTCATTTTATTCCATTGCAATATATCTCTTTTGTAGACCATCTATTTTACTTTTTTCTATGTACAGTATTATTTCTGAAAGTGCTACTAGGTTATTCATACTGTGGTGCAAACTAGATAGCAATAATGTAATGAATTTTTATTGAAATAAAATAATCAAGGTAACCTGGTACTTTCCTAAAGGCCTTATTAAAGTAAATTAGTTTTATTTACTAACTCTTGTTAATCATTTACTGTATGCAACTAATTCTCCGTGTTCACTTTTATATCCAAAATAAAAAATAAATTGAAATTGAAGTTTTTACTTAAATTTTTAATAAATATAACAGTTTGTTTGCACATTCACAATATCGTTTAATGTTTGCGATTAATTTCAGTGTTGTCACTTTGTAAGCACATAATTAATTTACATTGACTTGGTCTCAAAGCTTTAATAATTGTTTGTTTATAGTTAAAAACAACACAACTTTATTCAAAACTTTTACATTAAAAAATTAAAATCTTGATAAAATGTTTCAACGAGCTGCTGCTGTCATCATCAGTGGTAAATTTACAAACATGCAACCGGTTTATGTAGGCAGAGCCTTTTATGCACTAATTAAGTAGTTAACAGAACCCAAATAGGTAATGAATAAACAGATCAGTAAAGAAATTGATACAGTAAATTAAGCACCGATTATGTATTTACAAAAGCCAAATAGGTAATGATTAAACAGACTTGAAGAAAAGAAACTGATACAGCAAGAAATAGCTAAGTGTTTGGAAATAAAGTTAAAGAAATTGAACTGCTTTGCACATTAAGAGAAGGCTTATTAGGGTACATAGATAAACTCTTTTATTAATAAGTCCCAGTTATTTGTAGATCTGGTCACAACGCTGAAACTATTAAAATCAACTTTGTGGCCAGAGGCACAAGTATGGTCATTAATTTAATGCTGGATTGAGGGGAATGTTTTAATTTTTTGCCAGTTCTAGACGAAATACCCAAAATGTTCACAAATTGTCAGTTCTAGACGAAATACCCAAATGTTCACAAATTCTTACTTTAAAAGTGCCTGGGTGTTTTGCCCTGCATGCTCTGCTTATCGTGGAGTTTTTATTTTGCAGTCCAAGACTGAGAGCTCTCTCTGAAATAGGAGACGAACAAGAAAGACTTTCACAGAATGTTATAAGATGGGAAGAGAGTTTTACAATACACTTAGGTACTCAGATTCAACTTTTTCACCTTAGCACCACACCTCGCCATTTCATAACCTGACAACAGTTTCTATTGATTTTCCCTCATTGATTTACATTCATTACCCCCAAAACTCTATATTAGAGATGCAATATCATTTGATAGATGCTGCAGAAAGAAACTGTAGGCCATTGAAAGACATATGGTCAGTGTGATTTTAAAAACATGTTTTTCCCTAAAATTAAATTCTTTACAACATTCTGCACACTTTGGTGTCTACTGAACTCTTCAGGATGTACAGTATGAAAGATAATGGTCTCCATTCTCAAACTTGTTCCATTAACATTTTAGAAACAGTAGTAACAGAGGCATGCCGCAAATGTAACTGTAGACTGTGCAGCCAAGTAATGGAAGTAGGATAGAAGATAAATAGAAAAAACTGTAGGAATTTGTACCAAGGCCAATATATGAAAAGATTTTGAAAGTAGAATAGAAAATGCAAAATGTTTTGTAAGTATCAGAAAACGTATTTTTATGAAATGTAAGAGAAGTCCATTGTTGAAGACCATTGTTCAAGACCATTGTTGAAGACCATTGCTGCAGTTTTGCATTTAATTTTGATCTAAATTGATTTAGTCTCACCGCTCATCATTCAAAAACACAACCTATTCTGAAACAGCAATTTTGTTAAAAAGTTTATTGCAATTCTTAAATTAGGATTAACCTGTAATTTTTCATGATCACTTTTTTTCACGTAGTGTAAGGTCGTTTGCAAAGTGTCTTGTTTCTTTCGTTTTTCTACCTGTCTCTTTCCCTGGCTGTCTGTCTGTCATTCTGTCTGTCTGCTGTTTGACTGCTAGATCATAGCATACATTTCTTCTTATTTTCAGGTGCTCAGCTGAAGACTACTCACAATCTACGACTGCTTTGCACTGATATCCTGGATTTGTGCAGGCACAGAACTAATAAAGTAAAACTTTTTTGATTTATAAATTTCTTTCTACTGTTTTTTGAGGCAGCCAGTAAAATCTTTAACGTTAGCACATGATAAAAACTGGAAAAACTTGTCAAAAAAATCAAAATTAATAGATAATAATAAAAAATTCTACTTTTATAAAGATTACTGTTTTCACTGTCTGGTGTAAAACCATGTGAATGTTTGACGGTAATTAATTGACTGGGTTATGATTGCAACAGTTTCTCAATGACATTGAAAAGATTTAGTAAATATTTTAAATAAGAAATAATATAATAAAACATTAAAATCATGATTACATGTATTTAGTTTTGATAATTGTAGAAGACTAGTTTGTCTTTCTTGATGCCAGATGTATATTTTCTATCTTACTTGATATTTTATGAAAGTTTCAAGCCGTTGTAATGGACGTTTACTTGTTTATTTTGAACAGGTGGAAGGGATCATAGTTCCCCAACCTCAACGATTACAGACTGCCATGTCTTTGTATTCAAATTCTCTATGTGCTTTAGTGTTGCTCGTTGACAATCGACTGAACTTGTACACCGGTATAAAGAGAGGTATGTGTCTAGCATGTTTTAATTCTTGTAGACTGTAATGGTAATATTAAGTAACAAATTTATTACATGTGGTGAGGGAATTAGAATAGTTGAATGGTCATGGTGTGAGTCTAGCGACCTAAGTTAAGCTGCACCGAGCTTGGATTATAAATAGACGGGTGATCTGCAAGAAAATCTAGGTTTCTAGGTAGTTTTACTACCATGTCCCTTGCTGTTTGGCTCATTGAAGGGAGTTGTATCTGGTCTGAATGTGGCAGTGGTGCATTTGTCTCCACATAGTGTCTGACTTAGTGAATTATCATTGATAATGAACTGTATTCTGGCTATCGAAAATTTGTTTTATTGTATACGATTTTTATGTTAATAAAGCTCAGGGGAGAAACCTATGGTACATTAATCTGGCAATCTATTTGTAACAGGACTGAATCTGTCAGTAATATTTTTCTGATTACCGTTAAGATTGGGTTATGCGATTATCCATTTCAAAGTGAACCTCGATATGTATTTCTTTAATTGTTTGTGTCTCACTACTTTGAACGTTTAATCATTTTTATTTAGTCATTCGTACTTGCTATTTCAAAAGTTCACAAACCAATGACAAAAAAACAGATAAGATTTGATTAAAATGTGGCCACAATAAAATACATTATTATTTCATTCCAGTAACATTTCTATTCACTTATAACTTGAGATCAATAGTATGATTCACACATTACAAATTTCACAAACATAAGGCGTTATTTTCATAAATGTTTACTTACATACTACCACTTACATGAATGGCATAATTATCACAAGTAGCACAATGCGTTAAGCACAATAATCACCTTAAAAGGCATAATATAAATTCAAGTTAGGTGCACCATAATGTTAACTATAATTTAGCACTATAGGCCTACATAGAGGGACTTGCTCTATTAGTCTGTGAAAGCTAAGAGAGTCGTCCCGTTGTTCATGTCAAGGGGCCTTTTATAAACTTCCTTCATAAATTAATCTAAATAGTGGGTTTCATGCAATGCATACTTGTCTGGTCTGGAACTACCTACAGACCTATTCTAAGAGCAAATCTAAGTTTAACATTCAAGGCTATATTATAAGAGTGTAGCAAGTCCCTCTGTGCATTATAGGAAAATTCATTAACTAGAAAAGATGCTAGAGAATTTAGGGGCGATTTTATAGATACACAAAATTAAATTTATCTTCGGGAAATATATATGCGATTTCCCGACACTGGACTTGACTAAGTGGACTCGTCAGGTGAGAGCCGAATCAGAACTTTCGGAATAATAGACTATATAAAAAACAGGTTTTGCCTAGAATATAACAATTTGCTGCTAAACTACAAATTTCACTTGCTGCCCAATGTTGCACAATTAAGTAATAGGGCCTAAAATACATGAATATTTATTGCTTGTTGATGGTATTTACTCTGACAAATTCATCCTGGCTAGGAATTCAGCTCTCATTGAGCCAAATGAAGTTAAGTAATGTGCCTAAAAATACAAATACAATTTTTCAGTTTTTGATGGTAAAGTATTTTGTTTGGTTTGTCGATTTAGCGATTTATGAAAACCCGCAGAAAATTTTCAGTTTTCCTGTCAGTGGTATGAGTAGAAAGTAACATGTGAAATTGTTAATCTTTGTTTTGGTTATTTGTTATAGAATTTGCTCGTGTTTGTGAAGTCTCGACAGATTTTCATTTCCCGGATTTAGAATTGCAGCTTGAGATTATACAAGCTGATGCAATACGAGCAAACGAAGTTCGTGCGCAGAAAAAGATGGAACAAAATGTTGACGGAGGCAGCATAGCTAGCAACCACAGTGGAGGGAGCAGCAACAGTGAATCCCAGAAAGAGGAGAGGCATAAAAACTTGCAAGTCGGTGATTTCTACACCACGCGGCATTCTAATCTTTCCGAAGTTCACGTCGTGTTCCACCTCGTCTGCGATTCATCTGTCCTTTCCGGCGACATAACGTCTCGTAATCCCGTCATCTTGGGATTGAGAAACATCTTGAAGATGGCGAGTAGATATGACATAACTACGATAACATTGCCACTGCTGCTCACACACGAAATGACTGAGGTTGGCTATTCAGGAATTCATTTATTTACTGTCTGTTGTACTCAGTGTACAGTATAAAACCAGGGCTGTGAAACTAGGGCTAAATTCACTAAGGCATATCAAATCACACATTCATACGATATTAAATTACATACTCAGTTTGTCTTCATTAGACTGTTATAACGAGCCTTTAGTCAGTATTTTGTTCGTTTAGTGTGCAAATGATTTTAGGCAAATGTAGTTTACTAATTAGTTTCCCTATTTTAAGTGGTATTGGTTAGGGTTGTACTATATCAAACCGGGAAATCGTTAAACCTAACTCCAATCCAATCTAAGCTTAGCTCTAATGTTTAAAAACCGTAATAAGGGCACGAAATTAAAAAGACTAATGAGGGGCTTCATTATTTCTGCTAAAACTTAGCGTAATGCAAGAAATTTACATTAAAGAAAATAATTATTAGTTAGTTATAAATTTTTTTATTAACCCCTGCAATTCTTGCCTTTAGGAATTTTTCCATTTTAAGAAATTTCTATTCAAGGTCATTAGAAAAATCAAAGGTTCTGCCAGTTTGAAATTGCTGACATTTTTTATGAATTTGCAGGAAATGACGATGCCGTGGTGTTTGAAACGAGCTGAACTGGTTTTTAAGTGCATCAAAGGATTCATGATCGAATCTTTGTCTTGGGGTGGAACGGAAGCTAACACACTGCAATTTCTTGTGCCGCAGGTTTGTATAAAAATTTAGAATTTCTCGAATATTGTGTCCAAACTTATTAGTGCAGGTAATATTACTTCTGCTCATGTGGTTGCTTGCTGCCCTTGGCCGATCTTAGGAGTTTTTTTACAGCACACTCAATTTCCTTTAACTTCACTTCACTTTAGCTCCATTCTAAATAGTTGAAATTTAATCAATTTATATTGATTAGCTCCAGTCTAACATGTAACAACTTGACCTGTTTATGTGAAGCCTGAGAATCTCAAACTGTATGAACAATGATAACAAAAGTTGCTTAACATTCATGTGATGGTTAACCAGTTAAATGCTACTTTAAACTAAAGGCAATGCACCATTTTGTGTATCACTACAGTGTAGCTATGGTCTTAGCCTTTCCAAGTTTCCTGACCCGAAGGTGGACACCGAACAGCTAGAGCTGTTCTCGCCATGCTTGCGTATAAACAGCAAGCACTGCTAAGGCTAAAATATGCCAATTCGTTACTAAGCACGTGACCACTCCAGCCTTGACGTCATCAGTGAATGGTAGCCCAATCGCTGATTTGCGTGTGTAAAGCAATTGGCGTATGCAAAATTGAGCAATTATTTACTAATTAATTTTTGCAAAAGCAACTAGATTATCATTTCAACACATGTTCCTAAAACGTTTACTAAAAATTATTGGTGAGGCGGGGCTTTTACTTTAAAAATCCAGAGAAGCATATACAGTTGTCCTGAATCTTTTTTTTGTAAAAATTTAGAATGCATTGCTGGGGCAGATCCATTCATACATTAGAATGAAAGAAACCCCAACAATGTATGGGACAGAATGGCAGATCATTTAACAGGTGTGATCCATTTTACAGATAGATACCATATAATAAAATGAAAAATAGCTTGTGTCATGATCTGTAGTAGCTTGATGCAGAATTCAGTCTCTTATGATGGAAACTGTGGTCTGTGATAGCTTTCAAACACAACACCACCACTAACAACGACAACAACAACGGCATGACTAAGCTGAAGAGATCCTGCAATTTGTGCTGTATCCAAAAATTTATCAGTGATTTGCGATTGATAAAATGCCGTTCTTATTCTAGGGTGTGTCCGAAGAAGCATTCACATCGTTCAGTGAAATGTTGACGCAGATATTTCGCATTTCTAATCCTCTTGTGATCAAAACCTCCTCATAATTCTTCAAGCCGCTATACAGGAAATCTTTTCAACTGCAAGTTTTTCTTTATGCTGAGCAACATGCTGTTTTGCTTTGCAAGCAAATAAACAAAACGTAGTGTGCGATTATAAAACTTGAATAATAAACTGTATATTCAGTTTTCATTTGCAGTATCTGTTAGGCCACATTCCATACAAAAATGTAATAGTATCTAATCGCAAGTTATTTCTAATAAGCTGCCAAATTACCTTGCATAATATTCTGAAGTTTTTATTGTGTAAATAAGAAACAATATTATATGTTGTACGTGTTGAAGTTATTATAATTATGTTCCAACTTTCCAGTTACTTTAACGCGTAATAAAATATTGATGTTTTTGTTAAATTCTGTTTGTTTGTTGAACTTGTTTCAAGAATGGGACCTAAGTAGTCAGTCCTGTCACGCAAAAGTCATCGTGGTTGTAGAAACAAAAAATTGTTGTTCAGTATGTGAACATTAACTTGTTGAAACGGTTAGACGACAATGTATTTGGTACGGAAGCAGTGCAAACCAATCGAAATGGTGAAAATTCAGAAACTTCTTATTCAATGTTGAAAAGTGAAACTTGCTAAGCAGTTAACATTGTCAAAGCTGACAGTGTAACTTTGCTAATTGTTTGTTGAACTTGGGGTCATAGCTGGACAATGACTAGCAGTTAGTACACGTTTGTCATGCAGACCATACTGGCTTAGCATGCCCCCCAGCAAAGAAAAGTGAGTGAACTTAGATCCACTAACTGCTTTATCTACATAGCAGTCGCGCATACCCGCTGGCCCAAAATTTTTGCATGTGATTTATTTTGCAACAGAGATACTAACCTTTGTTTTCAGGCAGCACTTGAGTAAAGAGGTATGCAATTTACTGGCTATTCTTAAACATTTTTCACACTGTCATGGTCCACATCTTACAGGCAGTTAACATGTCAGTATCATAATTGCGCTACAGGCATTTACGAGGTCAGTGATCATTATGGGCATGCTTTCTTTGTAGTCTCTTGTACTAGAACTGGAGATTAAATTATAATTTAAACGTCTTCCTCGCTGCTAATAATAAAACTTATGCTTTGCTTACCCCAAGATGACATTATAAGATGATCTTACAGTGACTCTCTCTCTCTTATCTCTCTCAACACGCATGCACGCACGCACGCTCTGGCTCTCTCTCTCTACAGTCACGGATAGGATTTATTGTAACTTCTCAACAGTCTACACAGCTAAAAACAAATTCAAAACTTCATTTGACTGACTTTTATTGTCAAGTTAGCATTCCATACAAAAAGTTATGCTGTATATTCAATCTTCTTTCTAAAGACTTAATTAATGCCCCATTGATAGGTTCTGTACAATTTCTCAAATCTCTCGAAGTGATTCATTGTAAGGAGTTAAACATAAATAATGAAGCAACACTGTCACCATGACAACACGACAAACAACGTCAACAACAACTAAAATACGAAACATCAGGTCCATTTTTACCGAGCATTCGTACCACCATAAAAATATATCATCTGAGAAATCACCGAGAAAATATTCAACAATAATTGTGCTGGTTTTGTTTCAACATCGCATAATTATACTAAGACAAAAACTAGATAACAGATTTTGCAACAATTGTAACAAATTGATTGTAAAATGAGGCAAAATACGTACAAAGTTAATATCAATAGTACTTATGATGACCGAAGAGGAGAATTTTATATTTTGTTCGTTTGGCCATGGCCTTCAGCCAACATTGTGGCTCCGTCTGCTCGGACTGTTTACCAAACAGAACTAAAATATTCCTTAGTACCTGTCAGCATTGCTATTACGAATCTAGATTCGTTTCTTCATACTGACATGCTATGTCAGACTTCAGCATTCAGCTCTGACAAGCCTTTCACAATAATGCTGCCTGCAGAGGGCAGCACAATTGCACATTTGCCGGAATGTGAAACACTAGGTATTTCGGAAGACAGGCAAAATACGAACAAAGTCAGAAGATCTCAGTCGTTAACTATTGTCTTTACTTTCCGACTTGCACACATCTTTCATGCTTGTGCACAACTTTCAAGCTTTTGCCCAGCTTTCAGACGGTTATAACAAAAATCTCATCTTCTGAATCTATTCCAATTTCACGTCTGAATTTGACAACTCGTTTTATTATCGTACAAACTTAGTTTGCCCCAAAAATATTCTAAATTACATCACAGTTCATTACTAGAGTTATTTAACTAACTACACAGTGCAGTACGCTCTCTCTCTTCGAAGAATATAAAAAACAGAAATACTGGTCTCATTTTAAATTAACAAAGCAGATAAAAAATGATAAGAACAAGCAAATATATATTTTATATTAGTTGACACGATAAACAATGATAAATAAAGTTATCGTTTGCTAGCACGGAAAACAATTTCACACACAAAACTTAAATTCTTTTCACCAAAAACGGTAGATTTCTCTTTAGCATTACAGACATAACTAAATGTCGTTGGATAATCCGAGGTTCAACCCCAATTTTAAAAGATACAAGTCCAGTTTATACAACAGGCCAGCTTACAAGTTTCCATTTCCAACTAACAAACAAACTGGCTGTATAATCGAAATGAGAAAATAAAATAACAATTTATGAATGAATCTTACACCTAACAATTGACTGCTTTTATAATTCATCCTTTTTCTTTTCATCATCACCTAGGTCATCGTCGTCGCCAGCATCATCATCGTCGTAATCCGATTCGTCATCCTGCAAAAATGGTTTTTCATTTGCAATTTTACACAAAATTCTGTGGTTTTCATATAAGCTGTGTGGAAACTACCATGAAAATGATTTCGAAAAACAGATAATTTTTGCCCTTTCTGTTGATTAGTACTTTCTTGTACGTACGATAAATAAACGAAGAAAACTTTGTACTGCGAATGTAATTTTGTATAACATTTCATACATTACCAGAACCTAGAATGATGTACAGAAGATAACTATGTCATAGTATGAGTCACCACTCATCACCTTAGTATACATTGCAAAGGTTTTAAATGAATTTTAGAAACAAAACTAATATCAAAATTCTTATGAGCAATTATTTAAGAGTACTAATTTATATGAGTGAATTAATAAAAAAATCAAAATAAAAAATTGCACAAATCTGATGATCATGACTAAAAATCACAAGAATTCATGCAAGGTTGGCTGCTTCATTTCTTCACGAAGAAGTTTGTTTATGAAATTCTCATAATGATAAAAACATTGAAAATCTGTTGCTGTATACTGCACATAGTCACCCTAAACACCTAGTCACCTAGTGCTTAAGCTGCAGTTGGTGATCACCTTGTTTTCCCTCGTGAAAAGCAGTGGGAACTTCAAATGCAAGTCGCTGGGCAAGTGATTAACTGTTTAGCTTCCAGAAACAACGAGGTTAACTGCAGTGGACAAGCGGGTGACAGGTTCAAAGCAAAACCACTAGGTTAACAATATTAACACATACAATACATGTACTATACCTGCTTACAAAGCTGTACCTAACATGATTGGTTTTACGCGCACAAAATCGGTGTAAAATGACATAAAAGCATGCTTTTATAAACTGACGCAAGGGCTCTTTGGGCACACACAAGTGTCTTAGTTAAGCACATGAAGTGGAAATATTGAGTCAATTATGCAGAGTTATTTGAGTCTATTACCAACAGTTTTTATGTACATTTGAATAGGAGCGGCCCGTACCAAGCGTTTTTGAGTCAATTAAGAGATTGAGTTTATTAACCGTGAGCCCAATAAACGGCGCCTAATGTATAATAATTACAAACTAAAATCAGGAAAATAAGTACAATATGCGTCTGACTCGTTGCCACACAAGTCTTGGGATCCAAAACTGCAATATCAACTCTGACTACACACACTGCTCTCTCAGAATCTGGACACTGCAATAAGTGTGAGTTACTTTTAAAAACACTTGAGGACATATGCAGAATTGATGATGTTTTCAGTTAATGTCGTGTTACATTTGATGACTGAAAAACACGAGCGTGCACAAAATCGTACTCATTCGCATGACTTAATAACGATAAATAACTCCTCTGATATTTTTTGACTCGTCATAATTATCTGTGGCTTTGAAGACACGACATTCAATTTGGAAATCGTGTATGTATGTACCCAGAAGTTTTTATTTGCACAGATATACATGTTTGGTTAGTTGTGCATGTCAAAATGTTTGTGCCTTGTCAGTTTATAACTGGATGGTGTAAGATGAATGACATCTGTAAGGTACAAAAATGCAGCTGACACTTGCATATAAAAACAGCAAAAACTTGAATCCACTCTACATTATACGGTAGGTAGAATGGTATATCACATGTAGTTAAAAATTATTAACACGCACTAATACAAAAACTGAAATGAAGAACTTTTAGAGAACAAAGAAAATCTTACATCATAATCTTGTACCCCAGCACCTTCTTTGCCATCAGAATCAATAAACTTGGAGAAACCTTCTAACGTCCGCTCACCATTGTAGTCAATTATCTAAAAAATTAATAGAACTAGTCAGAATTCAGATTACCTGGTTGAGTAAAAGAAGAACATGCATAGTTTTTGTTCATAATTATCATTCATAATAATACATATAATTTTCTGTTAGTTATTAACTGTAATTCATTAACCTAAAATAATTCAAAACCAATAACATCACTAACTAATTCAGGAAATTTTTGCTATGACATTGTGAACCAGCTGACAGACCAGACCAGAGACTCAAATGGCCTTACTGAAAAAATGTTATTGACAGAACAGTACGAAGTTTAATAAGCACTTTCATAATTTGACACCGACAAACTGAAACATCCGGCACTCAATGGCAATGTAATGTAAATAGTTGTAGCACTACGGGAGCATAGCTCACTATTCTAGAAGAATGGGTCACTGAGAATGCACAGTGTCGCTGGCCACATTTGGATTGTCGCTAAACCAGGCTTTTGGCTGTATGGCAGACAAAACTGCCGGAAGCACTTCCGGTACCGGTCATCCACAATTCACTACTTTAGCCTTAGTGTTGCTTAACTTTGGTCACTAAGTACACACAATGATCACTAAGTAAACTTTCTAGAAATTGGATTTTAAGTGCTCACATAGTCTCCAACTGCGAGCTGCTAAATTGTCCACTGATTAAGATACAATAGAAAAACAAAGCTAGAAATTCGAATACATATATAGATTATAGAATGAGCGACATACAGAAACCTCGAAACTGCTTCCTATAAATTTGGAAACATTTTACAGGTAATTATCGAGTTACGACTTCACAACCCCACCACAATTTGATTAATTATACAAAACAAATTACAACTGATATTTCCTTCTTTTTTTTAGTAAATTAACTTAAAATCGGTATCTGTTTCAGTAATCTCTTGGTAGGGGTACACCACTTCAATATGTGGCCCAACTTGCATCCAATCTTATGACCCATTCATCTTACGACCAATCAGCCAGAACAGATTGTGGTCGTACGTTGACGGCTACCTGTAATACAGTAAAACATAAAAATGGTAATAACGTGGACTTACGTCATCACTATTAGCGGGGAAGAACTTTAGCGTGGGAAAGCTGTGAATTTTCACGTCTTCTACTTCATTGGTCGTAGCGTCCATTTTTGCTATGATCAGATCTTCTTTACTGCTGTACTTCTCTGCCAATTCATCCCAAATGGGAGCTAACTGTTTACAGTGACCGCACCACGGCGCATCTAAAAATGTATTTTAGAAATACGCAAAAAATTTCTAATGATACCAACTTTTACCAACAAAACAACAACTGATGGGTACAGCTAGTCAAAATTATAACTGCCATGAATGACGTCACTTTCTCTTAGTGTAGGAGAAAAAAATGAAACCAAAGCTGTAATGTAGTAATTGCCACACTCGGGATTTGAATGACAGGTCAAAATTTCATTTTGACACACAGTTCATACATTAGTACCGCTAGCTGATTAACTTTCTTCTTGAGTTTCTGTTCAGTTTACTGAATTTCAATTAGCAATAATTACCAATGAACCATAAAATTAATAATACCGTTGAGAAGCTAATATTACCTTTCATATTCTTCACTAAATCACTGCAAACTTGCAGCATTGTCAGTATAATCAAAACAAAACCATCTCATATCCAAATACTTCAATATTTTCAATTGGAAAATCTAAGGTACTCGAGAGCCTTAAAATCAAGAGGTACTTAGTACTTAGTATAAAGAGGTCTGATGCTAAAGAGACATTTTACATACTTACAAAATTCTACAAAGACGTTTTTCGACTTATCATAAGCCACATCTGGAAAGTTTTTGGCAACTAGAATCTTCACTGGGTTCTTGTCCCAGTCCTCGGGAATTTCTTCAGTCATCAAATGAGGCTAAAAGAAAGATAACAGAGTCATGAAATTAATGCATCATTCTTTGTTAACATTCCATACTGTCACATTGATACTATATTGATACACTGGATCATTTACAATGGCAACGAAACATAAACATGGTTCTTGCCAGGTGAATCGAACGCGATACTGAGTCGAGCACTTGTTTTACTCAAAGACGTAAATAAGAAACAAACAAGTAGATATATTATCGCAAAATCTAAGCATCGCTCATTAAATCATTTTGCAATCATTTTCCTCACAGTTAAATTTCTGTACAAGAGTTGCCAAGTTCTGTTAAGAAGCTGTTAAAATTCAAAATCGAATGGCGAGATGTAAAGCCTGTGAAATAATTAGTAATGGACTATCCTAATCTTATCTGACTGATATTTTTCAACTATTTTTCAAAGTATTTTTCGAGTGTTCTTAAGATTTGCACATTCTGGCATGCGCCCAAGCAGTCGTGTGATCATCAATTTATAAAATGTGAAGAAAGCTAATCAGGGTTGTGTTTCATATTTCGCAGCGTCTATAACATTTACACGCCTCTAATAGTTACCAGCTTTAGTTACCCTGCTGCAAAATCATATGCATCCCACTTTCAAATGAACACACGATCAACAATCATCAGGTAATTATGGGAACGATTTCCATGTAAACATTTGCTAAAAACTCATTTCTTACACCCAACTTACTACTGCAAGCATTTGTCAGCAAAGAAACATGAAGGTATGCAGTCTCAACATAAACTAACTACAGCCAAATCACGTTGAAAACACTGGTTCTCGTCTGATCACCGAAGTTAAGCAATGTAGAGCCTGGTTAGTGCTTGGATGGGTTACCGCCTAGGAATACCAGGTGCTGTAGGCTTGCGGAATGTCCACGCTGTATGTCGACACTAGGCAGAGGAGCTGTACAAGCAGCCAACGGCTAGAGGGCGGAGGAGGTCAAGTGACCCAACGGCCATGTGTAGAGGAGTAAACCTTCCAAATCAGGAGTGGAGCCCCGAAGGCAGACCAGTGCAGCATGCTCACTGACTCCGGCAGCTCCTGCAGCCAACCTGGTGCCAAACGTATCCCTCCGCTTTCCTTTGGACTACACCAGGGAGGAAGAGAGGGGGTTCCTGTTGTCTGGGCAACTCAGGATCTCAATAACCTTGCCCAGGCGTGCGCCCTGGAGACGTTCAAGGATCGGACTGCTCGGCCACAGTCGACGCTGCAGCTCCATCACTGTGATCAATAACTGACTCTCTTGGCGCACACTCCATTGTCTTCCGAGACAGAAGGATGCCAACAACAACGACATAAACTATGTGGTTTTAATAATCTTACCATGGTGCTAATTGTAAAAATGACACGACAAGACAAAATTTATCAATATAAACTACGTTTTTGTTACAGTGTAGTGATGTGTTACTTAACAAGAGTACGAATGTTAGAAGGCTCATCAGCTAAACACGTATCATTTTAATATTGCTCTAACAAGATAGACAGTTTGTGCTGTAAGTTTTATTCATACCAATCAGGTAAGTATCTTATAATACACTCCTTCAGGTGGAATACAATGAAGAGAGCAAAATGTAAGGGAAATTGAGCAATTCTTTGACTAACTATATGGGTAATACTTGTCTATGCAAGTTCATTTAGTGACATTTTCTCCTCTCAGTAACGGATGCTATAGGGAAAAAACTATTTACCTTTAATTTGCCGTCCAGGAAACTTTGTACAAAATTGCGAATGCTTTCTGCAGTGATTTCTTCAACTGGTGGCTTGTATTTTGTCATGTCTTCTGCCAATACTATCAACCTGACTGTAGGCAAGTCAGCCTCTTTAAGGCCGAAGAAATCTGAAATTCTTTCATTGTCTTCGTTATCGGTGTCAATGTGAATGAACAATACCTAGAAGAAGAAGAAAGAAATCAGAAAAAAATAATGTTGTTGAAAACTGTATCCCAAACAGTAAACAAGATAAACAATGCCGACTTATACTAGCTGCTAGAAAGAGTCACCTGTCGAAAAGCAATTAACATATGCAATGTTCGAGGATGCAGAGATCTACTACGAGGTTTACATTACAGAGTAAGATTTGTTTGTACGAGAAAGAACACCAAATTTGAAACACCGAAGCCAGAGACAAGTTAAAAGCAAGCATAATCAAACAGAAGCCATGCGCTACACCTCAAAATATCAATGCTCCACTTTACTGATGGAATGACAAAATGACAATTTACTCCTGATGCAGTGACGCAAGTGGGAACTTCACAGTTTAATAATTATAGACACTCATTTTTTCACAATGCAGGACTAAAATCAAAAATGCTAAAAAGTCTAATATCTGGTCTGATTTATAAGGATCAGTTCTTTCTCATATCAAGGGTAAATCAGAGAAAAACGTCACGGGAAAGTTTTGTTAAAATACAAAATGACTGTTATGAAATGAATCATATTTCTACTCACCTTTCCTTTGTAAGAAACAGCTGGTTCTCTGAAGTTGCTGTAAATACCCTCGAAGTCATCCTGACCTTTCCCAGCGAATAGGAGAATGTGCGTTTTCACGTCACCACCAAATATTTTTGAGGCCGTCTAAATGAAAACAAAAGTTAGCAAAAAGACAGAACAGACCCGATAACAGAAGCGAGTCTATGATGATTAATTAATTTTCAGAATATCAACCGCGGCATAGAAAGAAATGACAGTGACAACATTCTTTGTAAGCTAGCCGAGTTAGATATAGTTGAGCTGGAAGAACTGGCCTAAGAAACTAGAAGGCAAGGAGTGAGTTAATGTTTTCAAAAGTTCCACTAGTTCGAATGTATACTATTGTTCAAGTAATCCATACAAAAAACTCAGAAAAGATAAAAAAAACAAATACTTTGAATATAATTTAACATTTTTAATAATATGCACGCAAGTAAAATAAAAAAATTAAATAAATAAATAAAAAGGATAATCTGTCTAAGTTTGTGAACATTTAGATAAGCTAATATAGGTACATAATATAATAATATAAGCTAATAAACTAATATACATATTTTAAGTTTGGTAAATGAACACGAGCAACTTATTACAGTTAAACCTAGTTTACACGCAAGTTGCAGCTTTTTTCCAGTGGTTATCACTATATTACTGTGTTGCATTTGGGGACACCTACACCATCGCAAATAGATTAGCCTTTCAATGCGAGTATTGAAATTTGTATCTGTTATCTATTCTGTGATGAAATGTCTATAATGTGTCTAGACATACTGACTAGATTATGACAATAATATTAGTGTGTGACGGAAGTTTAACTGAGATAAATAAAATATGTTAACGCATTTAATTTCAGAGCATTGTCACAAACATAGATCATAGTCAACAATATACGAAGTTGTAAAGAAATAATACTCACCTCTTGTGAAAATTCTGTAACAAGGGGCAATGCCTCGGCGCGAACGAAAGCAGCAATTGCTTCAGGGGTCTGCTCACCATCAAACTTGACTTTGCCTTCATCAAACTAGTATAAGCCATAAATAAAATACTTTAGTCACAGGTCAACTACGTTGAGTGAACTGAGTTGATCACGAGAAAAGTGCACATGCAGCTTGGTTGCACAAGTTTGCACAATGCAATGTACGAAGATACAATTTAGCACACACCCATGTGCGCTGTACAAATTAAAGTGCATTGTTCTTTAGTTATGTTATCTAAAGAAATTATTGTTTGCTAAAACTCGTTTTCTTTTATATAACTCTTTAGATAAGAAAAACTCTGGCTAAAGCTGCAATTATATTGGTCAAAAATATTTGCACCAAAATGAAGCAAATATTCTCACACAGAAGCAGAACCAATTATACAGTCTTTAAACAAATGCAACATTAGCTCAAACATATATATATAACCACTTACTATAGAATACAAGTGAAGTCATGCTGGACTACAGACAATCTAGACTTTAAGGTACAAACAACACTTTCAGTTCCATACCACACTTGATTTAACAAGTAAATAAAAGTGTATACATTAAATTTACCTTTTTAAATAAAATTATGTCACCATCTTTTGCTTCATACTCGCCAAACACTCCACCATCCGATGTGATACCAAACAGCATGTCATCAAATCCTTCAGCTACTTCTAAATATCGCTAAACATAAGAGAAACTCGTAAGAATTGTACCAATCCCTGTATACGACGTTAACAATAACAGCAAGCAATAGAAGTTGCAAGCATTAATGAATGAGCTGTTATAGATAAAAGTTGCCTCGAAAACAAAAAATAAGTACAGTGTTCCCTCGCTACACCCGCGATAAGTGAGGGAACACTGTACATAAACGCAAAGAAATGACAGAAAAGTAGCATCTGAAATTTCCGCACGTACTTGGTTTACCCCCAAGTATACACTCTAAAGGAGAAAGTTGAAACTCTCCATTACTCTGACTGTAGTTCCCCAGTGCACATGCCTACCAGATTAAATCGGTATCTATTCACTCACTAGTAAGCCTTAACACTTTTTATGAAGCGTGTGCAACAAGAACAACAACAACAATGTAAGCAAGCACTTGGCCAATGTTCATACAACCAGTGCAAAATCTTAGGAAAACAAATAAAGTATTCAAGAAACTTCTGCAGAATAAAATATTCAAGAAATTTCTGCAGAGAAAGCAAGTTTTTCAAGTACCTTTGCAGACTCCGAATCCGTGTCTTTAAAGAACCCAATAACTGCAACTTGGTTGTCATCAACAAAGGATGCGGCAGCAGCTTTATCATCAAGTGTTTGTGCAGGTGGTCCAGTTTTCTTCAACAACCAGGCTACGATACCGGCCGCATCTCGTCCACCTGTAGGATGAGGTACACCATAGTTAGTACATACAATTTGGACGTAAATCGTTATGAACGGTGAACTTCGTTAGCAGATGATTTAGTGACTGTACTCGAGTTATAGAAACAGATAAGATCTCAATCAATTGAATTAAAACTGACCACAGATAAGATCTCAATCAATTGAGTTAAAACTGACCACAGCTAACAAACTGACTCTGTAAGCAAAACTGTTAAATTATTTATCTGGTATGTTAATGCCAAAGACACACTTCACTTCTAAAGATAAGAAAAATACACTAAAATCAAGATTCTTGCCTGTATAGTCAGAAAACTGTCCATTTTTGAAAAATTTCAGTGTGGGATAACCCCGAACTTCAAATTTTTCTGCAAGCGTGGTCTCCTGAGTTGCATCAACTTTGGCTAATCTGCAAGAAAAACACCCAATTAATGACAAAATAAACATTAAAATTTCTAATAGGAACTGAATGGTTCATTTACACAAGAACTTTAGATTAAAACTTTTCTATTGACATATCAGTATCGAAGTCTTTTGTAATTTAAAAAAATACACTTATTGAACTTTAGCACAGATAATTATTGGATACATTTCTAGAATGGGGTACAAGTGGTCAGTGCTATTGCTGTTGTGGACAGTGTCACTGTTATTGTGGACACTGCAATAAAGCTCTTGGATAACTCACAAACACAAGGTAAAGGTTACGAAAGTCACAAAGCACATTCCCCTGGTAGAGCGATTTATGTTTACATAAGACCCATTGCTTCCAAATCAAAAGTCAAAGAGTTGTCGCGGTTTGTTCTTCCTTTAAGCTGGAACTGTTTTTTCAGTTTTTGAACTAAGTCTATGATTTTTGGTATGTGATTAAGTGAGTAGAGGTCTAGTGAATGGCTTGTATGGGCCACATGCACATGGAAGAATTTTCTACCTTGTGGCATAAACCAAAATTGGGGATCAGTTGCCCATATATCTGGGATATATGCTTCCAATGTTGAGTAACAGTGGCTAGTACTACACAAAATTAAAGGCCTCTATAAGATGACCAGTTTGGAATCAAAACAGGATAAAAATGAAACTGGAGGTAAGGAATGGGTCCAAGCTATTTACTATAGTCTTGTATGTCAGTGCGAACATGACAGTGACAAGTGATGACTCATGCATAAATGTAGACATGATATTATCAAAGAACTAATAGGAAAGGTCACGGGACCAAGTCCTGACTGGTTCCACATTTTTCATTTTTACACACATCACCCTTCTTCAACAAATTAGCAATTGTGTTAGTTGCATTGAATTACATACATGCTTGATTTTAAGTCCACTAAATTTTAGACAGTAGACCTCCATACATACCTGATTCCAGTGTTGTCATCCTTGAGCTGTTTAGCGGCCTTGGCATATTCTGGAGCGAGGGCTTTACAATGACCACACCATGGGGCATCTAAAAAGAAAGAAAAGATTCATAAGATAAAATTATGATATGACATGATTATGATATGATTATGATATGCATGACAAGAACCACAGTTTGTTTTCTATTTTTTCCAACTACCATTATGATAACGCGAATGTTGCCCTTTAAAAAAAGGATTGAAATAACAAAAAATCGATTGGAAAATGGCAGTGCTGCTTTAGACATAAGAGTATAACTAGACAAGATGCAGCTTATTGGAAAGCAGACCATCATGGTAGGTAATTGGAAAATTACATGACATAATGGATTGCATATTATCATGCATTGAGTAACACCTTAAAAGCCTATAATAGAAAACCTGCATCAACCAGCATACACATGGCAGAGAATGCACCTGTGACTTGCATTAACTATATGGTTACTTGGCAGCACAATAACTTGACATGTGTACTATTAGTATACTGAATCAATATGAGCTAGTGTTCCTACCTGTAACAAATGACAGGCCTGATTACTGAATAGTTCTCAGTAATCTATACTGCTACCAGTAGTTTTATAAATTGGTTTAAGACATGCAATATGTATGAAAAACAGTTTGGTTAGCATAATTATAACACACAGTTATAAATAACATAATAACAGACTCTCTAGAATTATTACCTCTAGGGCTCTACTATAGGTAAGAACTTTTGTTCCTGCTTAGATTTTTTACACAGGCTGGACCCATCACTTAATGGCAGTGCCTGTTGAATCTAGATTACTGGTGGAACCAGAATATGTCTTTTTATCAAGGACAGCCTTCTGGCCAAACCAGCATTCATAAAATTATGCAAGATACAAACTTGCACATCATCTGGTTAATCCTTTTATACTGACTACTAAAACCAAGATTTCTAACTGTGAGATAAATTACTGAATCTTTAGCACCAGTCCAAAGTAAATCTATATTGCAATATTCGCTAATTCATCTGCTATGCTAATCTAACGACAACGGGTAAATATTTTAAGATATTTAATCACACGGTCTCTTTTTGGGAACTTACTCGGTGTCTTCGTCTTGCAAGTTCTGTTCATTTTACATTGAGCATTTCTAGATACAGCACAACTACTATGTTTAAGCAAATGAGCTTTAAAAAGTCTATTCTAATCCTGTATTCACATGTTCACTTATAACTCTAGAATGTCTACAAAAATAACATTCTACAATAGAATATAATTTTGATATAATTGGCTTGTTCATTTTATTCGTGGGTGTTGTATTTTTAATTTTTGTGATTAGGAATCCGATTTAGTTCCGCAAACATCTGTCTGCCTTCCTATTGTGCAATTTAGGAACTAATGCCTCCCTAAATAGTCTTTTCTAGTGCAAATCGTGATATCCTGATTTAGACAAGCAGTGTAGACCATATGACAGTTTACAGCGCTAATGTTAGCACATGTGCGCGTAGCCGTGATCTAGACTTTTTTACTAAGCAAAAAATCAAAACAGTATTTTACTAAGTACTGCATTAATTCTTTTCATTTAACAAAAATTACTAGTGCATTTTTGTTGGGAGACAATAAATTAGTGATTAGACAGTGATTAGACTGCAAATTATCTTTGAAAGGTAATACGTCTTTAGCTAGTTCTTTATTTTGGAAACTTGAAAAACAGGTTTGTGTGGGCCTAATAAACCCTGGGGCACACTAGAATAGCGAAATGAGTTCAACACCTCCTGCTTTTACTTTCGAAAGGAAATCTATCATCTTCTAATTAACAATGAACTGTGGAGCGCAGAACTTACAAAACACTAATTGCACTAGCCTTATCACAATAATTGCTCTTGCATTTTGATTAGCGATCATTACTCGGCGTTTTAGTAATCGAACTACTCACAAAATATGACAAAATTAAATAAATCAGAATTTAGTTAGAGAACCCTTATTTGGAAGCTGATATTGCCCATGTAATAGCGAGCAATTCAGAGCACATGACTTATCGCTATTTTGTATTTCTTTATAAATTTTTTTAGAGCATTCAACATTTTAATTTTAAATACTAAATTAGTAGTCCTGTCAAAAATTTGCCACTTTACATGCATCAACCCAATAGCATGCCTACCCCTAACAATGTGTCACTGACGCTCACTACTTGATAGGATAGGTTCTTTATCTAAACAACTTTTATTTTTGTGGCACGGTATGGAAAAAACTTGCTGTTTAGTAAAATTTTAGTGCATGTCTGATAAAGTTTGCTTTTGTCTCAATATCCGATGGGAACAGAAACGCAGAAAATATGTGATCCATGATCATCACACTGAATAAAAGAGAAAAGGCACCATAAATCACTGCATAACTTTTTAGTTTGCAATCTGTAGCAGCACAGAAAAAAGCACAAAACTCGTCAAAATGGTACTACTAATGGTACCAGATTATTTAGCAGAAAACTGTTAATGTAGTGTTTGTGTTAGTTTTTAACTGTCCACGGGAATTTTTGCTAATTCTGTAATTGTTTCAATAACTTATCACTACATTTTTTCAGTGAAGTGTAAAAAACATGTTTCAAAGACACATGGAGCTGTGCCTGTGCTTACTGGAAAAGTGTGAATGTTGTAAAATTGGTCACACTGGACATACATTTACATGTTGCTGTGTCATCATGACTATTGCAATAGCTGAGTTCAGAAATATACTCTACCTCAAATATATTGTATGCAATTTAGGAAATTTATATTTGTAAGACTATGTAAGTGCTTACCATAACAGTGAGCATGCTGTGACACTGGTTGTGTAACAAAACAGTTAATTACACGTAAATAATTCATCAAAAGTCAAGTTTTTACAGTGAATTCTAATTTTTAGCCTAATTTTAATCTCACTTTTTGACTAGATTTTGTGTTCAGCAAGGCAGGTGACAAGCTGAAACACTTAAAAGAAACGATTACTATGATTTATAGTAAGCTAGATTTACTTTTTAGTTTTTACCAAGATTAACCACGTCGTTAAAGTAATTTGGGGTCTTTTCATTATAAGAGACGTACCACACGATGACTAACTAAATTATTATTCTTACAGTTTTGCACAACAGTTACTGGAATCAGGCATACTTACAAAATTCAACCAGAACATTTCCATCCATTGTAGCCTCATCAAAATTTGATTCAGTCAATACCAAGACGTCGTCTTCTTCCTTGATATCAGCAGCAAATGCAGCCAAAAAGAAAACACAAAATGGTAAAATGAGTTTCATTATGGAAGGAAAAATTCTTAATCCTCACAAGTGGACAAAGTATCAAACCACTCCAAAAAGCCAAAACCACACTCAGTAGATCAACGTGGCAAAAAGGCCGGCGAGGAGACGCATGCCCAGTAACAATTTCGTGTTCCTCTCTTATTGGTTAGCTTGATTTCGGGCTTACTTGCGCGACTGATGCATTATGACAAACAGTGCCTCAGCAAAGTTTGCAGCACTGAACAACATTAAGCAATGAGCGTTGGTGTCAGTCAGGGAGATTATTTAAGTCTATATTTTATGCTTTTTAATTAGCTATTTTTCTAGCTCTTTTTACAAATTTCATTGACATAACTATTAATGATTGTATGTTTCAGATGAAGATACATGTACTATGAACAGCGCATGCATAATCGCTATTAATAGGTAACTGTGTTCAACGTCATACGGTACCGGAAATATACGGGAACCTCTTATCCCAGCGAATAATAAACCAACGGAACAACTGCCACTGTCCTCAATAGATGCTGCAAACACAAACCAATTTAAGAGCAAACCAGGACCAGAGACGAACGTGCAAATCTGGGTTATCTCTGCAATGATCGCACTGTTGTCGCTGAGTTTTAACATGCATCTATTTTCTATTGACTTTTATATTGAACTTTTCCACTTAGAAACCTCCCAAAAAAGCATTTAAAGTTTTTTGGAGGTAATATTGTGAGTGGTCTTTCCATGTCTAGTCTCTCATTGTAATAATAAAAAGTAATTTAATTTTGGTCTCTATTTTCATTTAAACAAAGGTGTATGCAAATGATAATATTACATGCAATTCTGTTGCCTTTGGATAGCAGAAACGAAGATAGTCAGTGATAAAAAATTTTTTATCTGAAAATAGGCACCAGCAGGGCAGAATGTATGCAGTATAAAGTGGATGTGATATTCAGTTTAATATGCTGGGTGAGCAAAGAGCGAGGAAAAGACATGATTATCTTTTGTCAAGGTAATCTCTGCTAAATAATGGTGCAGACCGTGTAGTAGTGTTATGGTATTTAAACGCTGTTACAATGAAGCCCAAATTAAATCACACTTACATAGGCCTACAGTAACTGTACAATTAAAATAACATTGTCAATTGATACCAGCTTAAAGAACTGTCTTCGGAACATATAATATATCATCACTATAATGTTATAGTGATTCAGATTACGTAACAGAGCATCAGCTAGTCTGAAAAGACACAAATAAACTGTTCGTTTAGTAGATCAGCAGTTGCTAGTTGCAATCTAGTCTAGAAATTTACTTTAGTAGTTGCAACTCATACTTGTGCAAGGAAATAATTCGATTTTTTTTAAATTTCTAATAGCTTTTTGCTCTTCTATATGGTCTTCAATGTCTCATAGCAAGCTGGTTTCATTACAGTAAATAATTGCTGTTAACTTTACTAAAGTATTTAAACTTATAAAATCACAATTAAATTATATAACTGGCCCCAATTTATCCATAAGCTTGTACAACTAATTACATTGATGACATTGTCTTTCTCAGACTCCTTTTTTTTCTTACAAAGAATTCCGCGTATAGACTACGGCATTATATAGTTCAGAACTGGACAAACGCATGCAAAAGTGATCTGGCACCCGTTTTATTGCAGCAAAAAACATTAACAGTTGGAATGCCAATAATTACAGTACTCAGCGATTTATTGACAATTTAGCAATCATACAGCGCTCACCAGGTCACATAATTTATGCTTGAAAATATCTTAACTTGTACAAAAATATCAGGCGAAATTTAGCTCTGGTAATGAGTAGACAAATCTTAACATAAAATATCGAAACATTCATACAAAAACAGCATAATCAGATACAATGTATAAACTACAAAATTATAACAGTAACAGACTGCAGGCTTGCATTCAATAGGTCACAAAAGACATGAATGCTTGAATGCTTATAAAAGAAAAAATTGATGATGATATAATTCACACGTCAGCACAGCCTAATAGAACAGTAAAGAAATGTATTCATCATAAGCAATGTGTGCCTATTACATTGTACAGTACCAAAATAATTACAAAAAATAAGTTGTTACAAAGGTAACGAAGGAGAAAGATGCAAGAAAAGAACCTGTGACAAAACGTACAAAACCAAGTAATTCAAATTAGATTAACTTTGTTAATTTAACAATAACTCATAACTGTTTTAGTAGGTGGCGATACCGAAAATGCCTTATCATGATATACCTTGTAAGACATGTGATGCCACCTAGCAGCAAAAGGAGCACCGAAAAACGACATACACATGAAGCTGAGCATGCCCATTAGAAACACTGTATAGTGCCGATAATTACACATTAATGAATATGTATATAAAAAAACTTATCTAGCAGAAAAATCAACAAACAATAAGCCTGTTGTTGTGCTTTACGTACAATATCTCTGAATGAGCATACACGAAGGACCAGGCATACAGGATTTTAAATGATTTTGCACAATACAATAGTGCATGACAGTTCAAATTCATCAAACAAAGAAAATAAATGCGTTACACAATTTCTTAAAAATATATATAATAAATCCAGCAACTCACATCCTGAAACAATGATTACTGGTACGCAGCAAACTTGCGAACAACGTGATATGTAGCAAGGGCGGAAGACCAAAATATCCATCACATACAATTAAGACAAAGAGCCGCATTGCAAGAGGACTATTTGAAGTAACATCTCAAACATCAGGAACAGTCGCAGATAGGTTATCATAAGTACAATAGAACACAAAGTTGAATAAGAGTTAATCTGAAAGAGTGTGAATCACTGTAATGTGAAACAGGCAGAAATAAATGAAGCCATAGAATTGTGAAAAAATTAAACCGAGTCCAAAATGTCATTTAACTAACCACAACAAGCTGAAGACACTGACTTTTCAAAATTTGCAAGCAATATTGGAAATGAGTAACATATGGCTTAACTGAAACACAATGTACAGTTACGTCACAGTATTTCCAGTTATTATAAAACTTACAAAGAAAAACAAATGAGGCACTTAATAGCTAACAGCTGCTACATCTACTCTTACAAGCTTATTCCACAATTAAAACTAGGTGACGACTAAAATATTTGTTGATTAATAGTCAAATTAAATTTGCGTTATGTGGATCCAAATTAAAGCAGTTTACTATTTCTACAGCATTTATAAACAAATTAAATGACGGAAAAAGTCTTCCCACATGCGGCAATAACATCATAAGCGATAATGATAATTAGTCACTGGGAAAAATCTACATGTAATGTAAACCATTGCTGGTATATTTATCACAGTAAGCACTAAACCACATACATCCAAAGCAAAATTAGGATAATCAAAAATTCAGAGAATTTTGTAAAGTACTGCAAAACTAGTATATAGCTTGTACTGCTACAACAATCTATATTAACTGGTCTACAATTTAAAGCTGTGGCACATACCTTATTATGCTAGGTCTATGAAGAAGTTCATACTACATGTACAAGCTCATCCTGAGTTTTGATAAATGTAATTTTCCACATTTTTCTTTCGTGGCTGCAAAGACAACATGTCTAGGAGTTGGACTGGATGTTTTTAAGCAATAAATCTCATTGCTTTGATTTTTGGTTGAAGTCGCAAATTTTATTATGATGCTGACATGCAAAGTTATTGTGAGAAATGGAAAGAACACGTTAGACTGAAAGACTAATGTCATTCTTATTACAGTTATTTTACTAAATCCAAACTCCTGTAAGCTGCTGGATACAGATAGCTGGTTTTAGATTCAAATTGTATCTCCAAAATAAGCAAGGATGTGTCAAATCTGAATTTTGAAAAATGGGCATTTCCACATATTTCCCTCACTTCCCTGTATTAATTTTGCAAGAGATTATACTGCTCAATTCTCTAAACATGGCTTTTAGAATGCTGTAGCATCTTGCCATTTACGAATGAAATGTGGTCAATGCTATAGTGTTGTCTGTAGATGACGAAAATTCTGAAAACATAACCTAATTTCGACAACAGACATCAGTGAATACAAGATGGCACTATCGCCGTGGAAAAAGCATTAATTTTAAAAATGTTGGTTTCTGCTGTGAATATTTTAACACTTGCCTGCATTGCATGGATGAAACAGAGAATAATTGGGCATTCAGGTTGATATTGTAGAGATGTTTTGATTTTAGTAAAATTATAAAAAGGACTCGCAGGTACCGCCAAAGAATTTTAAATGAATATTTAAACTTTTCTATTCTGAATTCCCGAGTTTTTCAATAAATTGTTCCGATTTTTAATGCACATGTGTGAGTAGCGGGCTGTTCTCTCTGACAAATCATTCCAATTCCGTAAACTACTACTGACACAAGAAATGTCCACGTTGTTGCATAATAAAGTCAGATTATTACAGCAGAAAAAGTTACACGTAATATTATATTTGCTAACAATTACAATAGTTAACGTTATTATTTGCCGATTCAAGGTCGGGCTGTTGGTACGACGTACATATCACCTGGCAGAATCAATTAACTTACCTCAACAATAAAAAAACTTATTCAATAACAAACCTGCTTAGATAATCGGGAATAAAGCTTGAAATTTCTATATCTATACAAAGTAAGATGACAACGGTCAGTTCCAATCCTTCTTGATGTCAAAGGCCCACTCCCATTTTAAATGTTCCGTTTTATCGTCGTCTATGAACATCGATTTTACAGTGTAACTACCGCGTGCCAACATTCCCGTGGGCGCTTCTTCGCTAGGCGTCTTGTATAACTGCAACTCCGGTTTGGGGCCGTAACTTCCGATCATGTAAGAATCCTTGTCCACTGTTAGACAAAACATGAGTTGATAAATTAAAAAGAAATGCTGTCATGACGCAAAACAAGAATGCTGTAAGTTTTTTTCAAACCTTTTTCAAACAAAGTTTTTTTCAAAAAAGTTAAACAGTTCATTTTGCACTTAGTATTATCATCAATAGTAATAATCACTAGGCAGGAAATAACTAGCGTTGCATGGCAAATCATATAGATTCAAATCCAATTCAAATACAGTCGAACCTTGTTATGTTAACCCCCCCCGTTATAACGCCAGCGTCGCCATCATGCCAACTTTTGCCGATTTACATAACATATTAACGTATGTGTTATGCCAAGTCTATTTTACATAATAAATTAACCCCGTTATAATGCCAGCCAAGATAAAGCACAAGGAATTCATGCTGAAAAGCAGCCATAACATTGTAAAAACAATGGTCTCTGATAAGAAAACAAGGTGATTAAATTAACATTTAGGTTTCTTAGCAATTGACTGTATGAAAGTGAATATTGAAGACTACAAGAGTTGCGTAACTAAGGTTTATTACTGAACTGATGTGAATTTAACAGCTATAAAAGCTGTTTGACTGAAGGTCAAGTTATAAGCGGTGGCTAATTGTAGTCTAACTATCCAGTAATATTACATGGGGAGCATGGGTAGACAGCATGGGTGCATATTTCTCTTATCAGCCGTAATTAGCCAATATTTCACAAGATTCCTTCTCTACGTTGTGTTACCAAAAAGTTACCACTTTAGAACTACACCTGCACTGTTAATATACAATATATAACACATGTATTGTTGTAGGTATAATAATATTTGACTGTTTTTATCACTTATTAAAATTAATTAGGAAATGAAATAGAGGTTACATAGTAGAATGGCTTTCGTATTAAAGAACCTCGCATTAACGCCAACCCCGGTCTGCCTGTAGATTATTCAAACTTATTGTATTGCTCCCATTGGGGTTAATAATGGGGTTACTGTATTGCTCCCATTGGGCATAATGCGGTTATTTTACTCGTTCAAAAATAATTTAAAGACAAATTTGCAATAATCACTGTGTGAAGGAAATTCAAGAAATGATAAAAGCTAAAAAATGCTACGGCATTTTAACGTATCCAATAAATATTTTTGTTTCTCAGCTAGTTTACAAGAACACAGAATTAGCCGAGAGTAAAGGGGAGTATTTTAGATGTTTACATGGCAGTATCAATAATTAATACATCAGTAATGATGCAAAATGGTGGCAGTGGCAAGAAATGTATTACTGCTCTCATTTAACTGTTTTATCAGCAAGGAACCTAGTCTTATTATAAAAAACACCATGGCTTTATTTACATCTGTTATGCTTTGGCTTCAATTGCAAATCAAAGATGGAAGGAATTAAGCAACTGAAAAAATAGGAATTTTAAACAATAGTTATATAAACAATAAGTTAGCAGTAGTAAAATAGTTTAATATTTACTATTAGTTAATATTAATAATTACTGTCAATTTTATTTTTTCAGCTTACTAATTCTCTTTGCCTGAAAATGATTTGCAATTTTTAATTTCTGAAAGCACATTAATTCATGTCTCATCCAAGGGATTATGCTTGATAATGAGGAAGTTCCTGTACTGCCAAAAGCAATGACGTATCAATAGGACCTGCCATCAAGGGTTTTAACCAGCTTGCAGAGTGTTGGAGCGCATAAAAATATGATAGCTGTTCACGAATGATTAGCACAAATTTTCATTCCATCATCACTATTGTCATCATCATAGTCATTACCATCATAAATTCATCATCATCATCGTCATTACCATGAACATCTCTACGCATGTTACCTTTGATTCCTTTTCGGTACGTATGTTGCACGTATCTAAGCCCTGATACGATTTCTCTTTGTACATAAAAATTAATCTGCATTTGGTAACTGATTCCTTCTTTTATCATAAACGGTTGATCCTTTAGCTTCGTAAGATCACCTGAAAATACAAAACATGTGAGTAAAAATACTACAAAGGCACAGAAAGTGCTCTGTGGAACTGTACAACCACCTTACCATAAAATTATTACAAAATGTTAGCACAGTAAACTTTTCCATAAATTCATGAAATGATTGTAAATAGTTACGGTAAAGACCGACTTTACCGACAGTCTCAGACAACAGTTGTGGTCGTTTTGCAGCTTACAAGAACGCTCAAAATATGTTACAATGCTTTTTATAATTCAGCACAAAAGCATGTTCAACCAAGTTGATGACTCAATCCTACATGCCAAAAGCATGTAGGTGCAATAAAGAATGCCAATAAAGAATAGGTGCAACTGTGATAAGGCTTCGGTAGTGTCCGAACAGTTCATGCAACTTTGGATGGTTGACTTATACATCTTTTGGAGTGTCTGGGTAGTCAGTATCTTGCAAGAATATATTTACCATAATTATAACCATAAGTATATAAAAGTATTGCAGATCCGAATTTTAAAAACATGAGACAAATGACCACTCCGTCCACTATATTTTTCCCAGCCTCAAAAGTATTTATCCAATTTGGTAAGACAAAACCTTGGTTCAAAACAAAAAATGTAGCAATTAATTAATTAAAAATCAATTAGAGCTGTTTAATTAATTTTAAATTTCACACACAGATTCGATAATTTGCATGGCGATTATCATTTGTACAGTGAAAAGGTATATGTTGGACAGTTGGTGTAGAGGAACAAAACTAGAATTCAACAATAAACCTGCTGTTGTCATGGGAATTCCAACTTTTGTCTGTTTCTAGTTCTCTGTCATTGTTTCTTGGTAAGATGCCAACCACAGCATCTTGCTCTTTGCTTACGACAAGCACACATAGTTAAAGTTTCCTAACTAACTACTTAAAAACAGCACTTGCAAACACAATTTGACATACAGTTATCTTACTGATGCAAGAAAATCCATTTTCACGCAAAAATCTAGTCGAAATAAACAAAAGACTATCAAAGAGGATCAAAACAGAATGACTGTTTGTTCTCCCAGTTGGTAGCATGGCTGAACAAAACGAGTCTTAAACATAGTAATTAGCAATCAAGATAAGAAGAAAAAAGCAACTTACTCCCTGTAAGGTCTAACTCAACGTCTGGCCGCCCCTCCACTTTTAGTACCAAACTTTTTGGAATGACCTTCCTTGGATCATTTGGATCTGTAAGAATCATAACACAATAAAACATTAATCAAAATTTACTCAAAAAAATACGCTCATTCTATAACTTCTACGTACCATAAACGATGTTCTCATTTATACCAACAGCCATCCAACATACTTCTTTATAACTACAGATTAATTAACAATAGTTTATTACAACCACCTTTAATATCAAAACTTAAATGTCAACAATTTTAAAAATGAATTTGGAATAACGGTAGACAACAGAAATAAGCAAAATATTTATGGAACATTTGCGGAAACAGCTGCACATTTTATATAAATAGAAAAACTTCGTATATTTGTAAAATTTGTACAACTGTGTAAACACTTTGTGCAACTATGTTCGGTCTGATATAATCTGAAACTCATTATGCAAACTCTGCCCACTGATGAAACCGTCAGGAATATGTCAATTATGCAAATTTTTCATGCAAAAACTTGTTTGCATTATTACATCAGTGTAACCACTTGTATATCTCTATATATAAAAATATAGAGTCAATTGTACAGAGTTATTTTAGTCAAATGCCGGCAGTATTTATACACTTTTGCATAGTAGCGGTCCTTACAAGAAATTTCTGAGGCAATCAGGCGATTGATTTTACATTACCATGAGTCTAATACACTGCACCTATTGTATTAGTGTAGTATCAGAAAATACGGACAATTGGCAAATTCGAACCGACGTCTCCCCGCTTTTGTCCAGCAAACCGAGATATGAGTGTATTACCTCATTTTAAATCAAGTCAAGTATCATAATCCTAAAATCAACTGTCAAGATTTTTATTTCTGACATTTCAAGCCCATAATTAGTTAAATTTTGATACCAAACTTGAAAGACAGGAAACTGAAACAGTTAGATGCAGTCTGGATTTGAACCCGCTGAACTACGCCACAGCGCTAGAAGATCCCTAGTTCAAATCTAAACAGTAGCACCTACATGCACCTACTAAGTTCTAGTGAATAAATAAACTATTTATGCTGGTCAATACTACTGAATAATAAACACATAATAAACAATTAATAAAAACCTTGAAATTTAAGATTAAAAACAATCAATTAGATTATTAAGCTTCTAGCTCAATTTATTTGTCATTTAAAAAAACAGCAAACAGTTGTGTGTTAGTCAGACCCACTTACACGCATTATACAGACTCAGAATTTTCCATGTTATTCATGTCTTTCCCCGCCAGAGGTCTCTGATATGCAAATAAGTGTTTTGACAATCTTTCCAATTAATATAAAAGTTTATTATCATTTCTATATCCTTAAAGTTTAGTGTGTCACTATTCTGTCATTAAAATGGTATTAAAACAAACAAGATAATAAAATGATTGCCATAAAACAATCAGGATACGGTACTTTAGCATTCAAACTTTGAAAAAACCAAGACAGATGGGTTTTTTTACCTATAATAGCAGCAACTCCAGAAGCACCATCTCCTAAAAGCGCCTTTTTGTATTTTTCAAGACTTTCGTCTTCTTTATCTTTTGCAAGAATCTCTT
Organism: Tubiluchus corallicola; assembly: GCA_030141605.1. Taxonomy (NCBI): domain Eukaryota; kingdom Metazoa; phylum Priapulida; class Priapulimorpha; order Priapulimorphida; family Tubiluchidae; genus Tubiluchus; species Tubiluchus corallicola. The sequence continues at coordinate 103,785 of JAQGDQ010000436.1, forward strand.
GCATGGAAGCCTCAGCTGGTGGCTTATAGTTGATATCTTCCTCTACGAGATCATCTTTATTATCATCGGCCATGATGAAATCTCTGAAAATATGTCTTTGGTCTGAATAAATGTGAGTAGTGAGTCAGTCTGTGAACAGAAGCCATTCTATAACAATACTTGCTGTCTGCAACCGACAAGCGCTGTGCCAGTGAGCTAACCCTTGATTTGCTTCAGTTGCCAGGCTATGTACACATTGTGTCACTATCAGTATAAACGTGTGTAAGGGATAACATGAAGTATTGAAATTTTTAACCTTTATCGAACAAATTTTGTAACTTAACCCTTCCAAAATGGAAGGTGGCGGACTACCGCCTATGTTTTTCATGCAAGGGACAAACGGCGATAGATTGCCACCAAAGTTCAGCATTGAGCATAGTTACCCAGGTCTGTCTATGTCATTGCTATGGCCATGCAAAACGTCACATAAAAGTTTAGCAGCTGTGGGATTGGGGTTGCTTCACAACAAGAAATGCTAATCAGCCAATCAGTGTCTGAAGCCAGGTGTATTCCACAATACTGTACTGTATGATGTGTTCCCATGCAAAATTACTTGTAGATCCTTGATGAAACTTATTATGTTTAGTTGATTGTTCTGCATTTTCATAAAACGATTGTATATTACGGATTAGTATTGCATCTTTTGAGAATTGATTTCTAAATATAAGTACATGCTTATTTATGAGTGTGTGTGTGTGTGTGTGCATGAGTGTGTATGTGTAGAAATAAAACTAATATTTAATATTAGCACTCAATAACAAACAACTATTTGTTTATTTACAAGTTTCTGTTTTAGTAACACACCACAAGAAGTTATTGTCAAATGTGCAAAAGTCAATGTGGTCCAGCTAAAAAGCAACTACGTAGTGAAAGGGTTAACTTTTAGTTTAAATTAAAATGTAAACTAAATTAAAATTAAGTGTAAACTGATTAGTTGCTTTTTATGTAGTAATAAAGTTATAAATAAAATGGCACATTACATGCACTACTCAAGCTTCAGCTCAGTGCTACTTTATTGCTGCTGTAATGTACAAATATATGACGATGTCTTGTGTCTGAAAACATTAGCGGCTGCATTTATACGTGCGTTTTTTTACCAGAATTCTACATAATTCAAGGTCATGAGTCGTTCAATAAGTAACTCAATTAGTCAAGGAATTCTGCTTAACTGCAGTCCTAATCAATCACGGTCAGTTGGGCAGCGGACATAGCACTCCAAGTGTACATTGTCCAACTGTCCACTAACCAATAATAATATTTACTACCCAAGTGTCTACTGCTGCTAACTGTCTATTATCCAAATGTCCATTGCCCAAGTGTCTTTTGTGTTAGTGTCCACTATGCAAATGTTGACTTTCCAAGGGCCCATTACCCAAGTGTCTTTTGTGCTAGTGTCTACTGTCCAACTGTCTAACTGTTCACTATCCAAGGGCCCACTGCCCAAGTGAGTTCTGTGCTAGTGTCCACTGTCCAACTGTCTACTGTCCAAGTGTCTATTGTCTAACTGTTCATTGTCCAAGGGCCCACTGCCCAAGTGTCCTAGAACCGTCCTAATGCCTGATAGCAAAGTTGGTAGCTGGCAGGATACCAGTTCTATTCAATCATTCTATCATTAATAAGAATACTTTGAAATTTCAAGAACAAGAAATTAAAATGAAGTAAAGTGTGATGACCTTCAGGCAGCCCGGTCAGGAAGCTTACACTGTCCTTTCAGCTGGTTCGTCCCTGGTTTCTGCACTTCGCAACTCGCGCGATGGCAACAACAATGTTACCCTATTGGCTATTACTATATCAATATTGACTCTTCTAAATTAACAGTCTGCTTAATACAGGCAAAGCAGGTTCTGAGAATGAACAAAAGCATTAAACATGGGATCACTAAATAATCAAAAATCTGTTGTTCCCAAAAGCAATGTGAATTCTTAGACACGTTGCAAGTTTCAATAAATTCAGTACAAGTGTTATTTTAGCGCAGCAACAGTTTAGATAGTTCTAAGCATATGCGTTACACTGTCAACACGCCAAAAATGCTGACCTCAGAATAAATTAAAACTATGCTCAGTTCGTGTACAAAGTGTTAATCCGCAAGAAATACCGAACTGCAGGCTAGCTGCGTTTTCTATTTAAACCCAAACAAATGTTGCCGCAAATGCAGACTTTCTGGGGATGTCCCATTATCCTGTATTCATTAATCATAAACCATAAGTCCATAATTTAGTAGTATTGAAACCTGTAAAAATATGCGAAATTGTGATGCACTTTGTGTATAAAAACTATTATTATTAATTTTCCAAGTTAATATTGTTAACTTCAGCATGAAGCCGCAAAAGCTTAATCGGTAACCACGTCTAATCGTAGACAGGTACTAGTAAACTGCATTAATACACATGAAGCCTGAAGGAACCTGGTAGGCCGACTAGGAGAACAACGTCTGTACGATTCTATGAATTATTTCAATGAAATTAGCACGTCAGTTAAAAAATGAGAGGTGAAAATAAACAAATTATAATTCATGCAACAAGAATGTGCTAACTTAAACAACTACAACAGTTCTATACCTTTTCGTACACAATGCACAGATTAAAAATTTGATAACTGTTTAATGAGAAGATTCGTCGCAAACTTACAGACCATTTACAGACTGTACCAAGTAAAGATGGCGTTACCCTATCAAGGCGTGGCTTCCGGTAGAGTGACTTCCGGTATTACAATTTCGTTTTATCTACTACGACCAAACACACAAATTCTCTAATACAACCAAATTCTGTTAGAACTCAGAAGAATGAAGGTGGATCTTTAATAGAAGTAACAACAAACGAGTAACATAGGTTTGGAATGACGTAACTGAATAAGAATTTTTGATATTAATATTGAAGGCCTTTTTAAAGTAGTTTCAGTTGACACAAATCTTGCAGTATAAACCTTGCAGTACCTATCCAGTATGCAACAGTTGCTGTTCGTGTTCGCTGCTCGTGAGACAGTTATTTTTTTAAAAAAGAAATAATTATAAGATTTATTTGAATCAATAGACAGCCAAACACAAGGAACTATGATACCTTACTGTATACAACAGATATTGACACACATGCATAACTGAGATAAGACCCAAAGATCATTTAGTATGTATGTTTTAACAATAATGCGACAAGTATTCCATATGCAGTAATATTTCTTGTAAGTTACGTGGGCATGCATGTGTTTTTTATAGGTCACGTGGGTGTGTATCTGAGCCAGACCCCCAAGTAACCTCAGTAAAAATCATACAGTTATATTTTGTAAAAAGTAAAATGTTTTTGGGCTAATGCTTTTTAAGTGAGATTTATAAAATTTCGACTAAGCTTTCAACGCAACACGAATTCGATTTTTTTCAATTCAAAAATTTTATTCATCTCCAACACGAAATTCATAAAGATAGTTATAACACTTGTGTGAAGTATGTAGAACTGGGGGCGGGGGTGAGGGGTTGTCAAGTCTGCCAATCCCATGACGGCAGAATACAAGGTTGTTGCCAGAACAAAAATGTTGAGTGCTATGAAGAAAATATTTGTTTTGCTTTAGCGAATTAGAAATATACGTAATATTATATCAGCAAGCAAATAATGTAATTAAGTCATAAGGAAATCATAAGTTCCACAGAAGTTTACAAAAAGAAACGAATAACTAAAACAAAACGTTGGCTACAGTTTTTAGCCTATTGTTGTTTTATTTATCAGCTTTGTAGCTTCGTCACTACATTTGTACCAGTGTACTTAGCTTTTTTTGTATGAAATGTTTTATATTCTAATTATACATGTGTGCATTGTTTACGAATTGATATTTCTACAGTTGTTTACAAGTTAAAGTTGTAGATGTTTGCTGCAGAGTTGAACTATAAGACGGGTCACTTTAGTACTGGGCCACTGACAGGTTATGGCTGTCGGTATCTGTAGCTCAAGTGGACGATGACCTGGGCCGGATTATGATCTTTTGGATCCCTTAGGCTAATGAAATTATGGGGCCCCGTCAGACGGAGCCATCTCATAATTTCAGCAACATTTGTATGGCTGGGGGCCCATAATTCAAATAAAGGGCCTCAAGCAAGGGCTCTTTGTCTTAAATAAAGGGCCTTAAACAGGGATCCTTTATCTCGAATGAGGAACTACTTTAAAATTGGATTTTCAGACTTCCTGGCCTCCTTTTTTAAAGCTGTAATTTTTCTTTGTTATATGAATTATTGAGTAATGCAAAGCATTTCCCTCTCCCATACTGGGGCCCTAGGCTGTAGCCTATAGTCCAGCCTTGACGATGAGTCACACCTGCCGACCCATGTAGAATATAAGCTATGACTTTTTGTAAACTTCAGCATCCCGACTCAAAATCTGATTACTGTACCAGACACAGATAAATTGACCATTAATTCGCGTTAGGTAGGATTATTTAGTAGCGGCGAAACTATAATTTTTTTGGCTTCTGTAATGGACCTTCAAAATGCGAATGTAATATTTTCTGGCACGCGAATGGCTGCTAGAAGACCGACCGACCTGTGTCAATCACACGTAACTTCAAAAATACCTGTACAAATATCAGTACACGACACATAAAAACCATGTACGATGATCGATCAGTCCTAATTTCACGAAAACGTTACCTCTTCGAAAAAAAGATTAGTACATTTTTGTCACCTGATTACCGTGACAGCGTGACGTAATAATAATTTGTTTTGAGTGAGCTGTCCTTGGTTACGTATTCGTTACCTACACGAAAAGAAATGGCTTAGCAACGCAAAAAGTATTTATATTCTCCATTTACTGGCGCTTTTTGTGTTAGTATAATTAATTTTTTAGTGTTGTCAACTTAAAAAATCAACGCAACTGAGGGGTGGGGTGTGTAGCTCGGATGTGTTTTGTCTGCGAGCCACCCAAATGCCACCATGGGGTTTGGCGAGGACTACGAAGATTTAAGGAGAGTGAATGATTTAATAGACAGAGCAAAAAGAGTGGAACACACTCTTAAAATGACAAAGGTATGCCTAGTTTTAACTACAGCTAGTATTATAATATGATACCGCCTGCGACGATTTAAGGAGAGTGAATGATTTAATAGACAGAGCAAAAAGAGTGGAACACACTCTTAAAATGACAAAGGTATGCCTAGTTTTAACTACAGCTAGTATTATAATATGATACCGCCTGCTAGGTATTGAAGGAAAATCAAACCGTCTTAAAGGTTGTCTTAAAAATGAGGTGAACTAATATGTCACTTTAACAGAAATGTTACGAATTTTAAATCCATAAATGTGCTGCTTAAAGGTAAAATAGTAGAAACATATTGTTCTGCTTATTATGGCTGTCAATCTTGACGGTTAGGTACAAAGAGTCTAGATCGGTTAAATACCAATTGGAATAATGTGATTAGGAAAATTTTTCTTTACCGTAGTCCACGTATTAATTTTTACCAATGATTACTGATTTAAGCTTTTCGTTGTGGCATGTTTTTGCTCGAGTCGTAAACTTTTTTAAGCAACGCCTTGTGTCATTCGAACGTATCTGTGAAGTATCTTTGTAAAACCGTTAGCAATGTCAGAAACACAACTGGGTTTATTTACTAGCTATTAAAAATGCACATTTATTTAGTGAATTGTACGAAATAATGATATAAATATATAAAATAGACATATACATATATGAAATAGTAGAAGGCAACATAACATTTGTTAAAGGACGACTGACGTGTAACTGCCACCTCAAAATGATAATCCCACGTTCGCGCGGTTAGTTCTTTGTTCTTACGCGCATTTGGCAACTCACAAGTTCAGATGGGCACTAGAATCTGCATCTCGGAAATTCGCTTACAAAAAAACGGACGCCGTACCTCTCAATTTAGCCGAAAGCACATCCGTGAGTACAATGATACCAAAACTAGAAGTTTGAATCAGAACTTCCCGTTTTTGCATGCTACACTAAATATTGTACTGCCGCAATGCGCCTCCGGAATTTCTGCTGTTAAAAATTGTTCACTTGTTATGTTATCATACCTATAAGTGCAGGTTTTGTAAATTTTGTCGTAATTGCATTGAACTTGCCACACTATTCGATTGCAATACCAGTGTTATGCTATAGATGTGTATTTAGCAAATCAGAATTTTCTTTCAGGAAATATGTGTGGCCCTGAAAAGGGCCGGTTGGGTCTATAATTTATTTTGCGTTTTTTAACCTCCAAATCCGTACAAAGTACGCCCTTGGCGTTTCAATGCATAAACAACATCCATAGCTGTGACGGTCTTTCTCTTTGCATGTTCAGTGTACGTTACAGCGTCCCTGATGACATTCTCCAAGAAAACCTTGAGGACTCCACGAGTTTCCTCATAGATCAATCCAGAAATTCTTTTCACTCCTCCACGTCGAGCAAGACGACGAATTGCTGGCTTTGTGATGCCTTGAATATTGTCTCTCAAAACTTTACGATGACGCTTGGCACCGCCTTTTCCCAGTCCTTTGCCTCCTTTTCCTCTTCCGGACATCTTTAAAACAACTGTTAAAGTCCTACGACAAACTAAGAAAATTTTCGGTAATGAAAATGTAGAAACGAAAGTGGCTTATATACCGCTTACTCGGACCTGAACGAACACACGTGCTTATCCGAACTTGAGCGTAAACAGCAAAGTTGCTATTTTGTCTGGCCACGTCTAATAGTCACATGAAGATATTTCTACTATTGTGATTGGCTATTAATGTTTCATGACCATATTCCCTGTTGTTCTGATTGGCTTACTCTCACTGCAAATTATCATTGGACCGCAAAGTGAATTGAAGCGCCTAATAACCAATCACAACAGTAGAAACTGTTGCTGTCAATGATCACGAGAAAGCCAACCAATTAGCGTTAGTTTAGTGTCTACAAGCAGAAATTAACCAATAAGATTTTTGCAGCAACTTTATGCCCGGTATATATATAAAAGGACTGACAGTTGCAGTAAAAATAAAGTATTAAACGTTAAAGTTCCATACTAAATTTGTTGATATTCAGAAAATGGCTCGTACCAAGCAAACAGCACGCAAATCTACCGGAGGAAAGGCTCCAAGGAAACAACTTGCCACCAAAGCCGCAAGAAAGAGCGCACCAGCTACTGGAGGTGTGAAAAAACCACATCGTTATAGACCTGGTACAGTAGCTCTTCGTGAGATTCGGCGTTATCAGAAAAGCACAGAGCTTTTGATTCGCAAGTTGCCATTTCAACGTCTTGTACGGGAAATTGCTCAAGATTTTAAAACCGATCTGAGGTTCCAGAGCTCAGCTGTCATGGCTCTTCAAGAGGCAAGTGAAGCTTACTTGGTTGGACTTTTTGAGGACACCAACTTGTGTGCCATCCACGCCAAGAGAGTTACCATCATGCCAAAGGACATCCAGCTTGCTCGCCGTATTAGAGGAGAACGTGCCTAGACTGTCATTATACTTCACAACCAACCGGCCCTTTTCAGGGCCACCAATTTCATCCGGAAGGGAATTCTGATTTTGCTGTACTGTATAATGTATATTTAACTGGTTTTGCAGCACTATATCCGTTCTGAATTTTTACGAAAATATTATGACAACAGTAAATGGTTCCCATGAAAAGTTTGGAAGCCATTTATATATATATATCCTTGAAAATACAGGCTATCCTGGGAAGTCGGGGAAATTAGAAAGGGTTGCAAAAATAATCTTCGAGAAACCGATATTTTTAACGTTTCCTAATAATAAGCACATTAGTCTGTCACTGTTTCCCTAATACATGTATTATATTTTTATACCATTTATCACCCTGAAATCAGCAGTCAATGGCACATGAACTATTAGAGCAAGCCGAAACATTTTATCAAATCATCCTCTTATTATTACAGCCTAATCCGAAATCACCCATAAAATTGTTGATCTGGCTCGATGTTGCTCAGCTTCGTTTAATAAGTACACACCGATTACGAGATTTGTTATAGCAGTCTTATTCTAGTACAGATCTACTCAGCCTGGTACTGCACGCAGTTTATTACAAATAATAAATGCGAATGGTGTGCGTGTTGTCTTGACAAAAACAAAACTGTTACTGCCATAGTTTGGTTAGTTTCATATTACAAAATAATTTTTTATTTCTACACAATCATATTCACAAGTAACTTTCCTTCTGGTGTGAATGATGTGTGTGTTTACCTTGACAAAAGCAAAGCCGTTACTGCCATATAAATTATTATTTTGTAATATGAAACTAACCAATTTCTACACAATCATGTTCACAAGTAACTTTCCTCCTGGTGAGAATGATGTGTGTCTTGGTCTTGACAAAAGCAAAACTGTAACTGCCATAGCTTGATTAGTTTCCATTCAAGAAATCAGGGAACGAAGATCATTAAATTGCGAGCTTAACATTTTACAGCACAAGCTTATATTTGCGTGTAGACTGTATAATACCTTCCGTTTCAGTCCCGTGGTTTGCTTGCATAGCCGTTACAACGGTCTTGATTCACTGTGTTGCAGGCGCATGCTTTCCCGCCAAAATACCGAACCTCCTTGATCCTTTCATTATAAACGAAGCTAGCTGCTAGTCGTACACAATGGAAACTCGTTACCCCAGGACTCCCAACTGAGGGAGAACATTCATAACAAGATACGGTCAGAAGTTTACGCAAATGCTCCTTCATAAAGAGAAACTTCATATACATACATACCACCTCTTTACCCTAAAACAACTCTCTGAGGTGCGGAAATAAAAGTAGTATTGCAGTACAAATAACAACAGAAATAGTTGTCAAAAGAAAAAACAAGATATTTATCCCATCATAAATAATGTTAAAATCTCGTGTTGCAATTACTAGAAACCAAAAAATCTTTTACAACCGCTGAATATCATGTTGCTTATTGTATTTAAATGTTGCCAAATACACATACACAGAAAAGCACTTGAAAAGAACCATCCAGAATATATAATACAAATGTTTGATGCTGATCTTGCATCCATGTCTATCAGTGGCTGGCTTCCTATTTTTTTGAATATGAACATAGTTCTATATAACGTAAAACAATATAATTTTATTTGGTTTCAACATTGTAAGTGTTGGAAAAAACCATTAACACTGCAGGTTTCTGTTATTAGTAAAATGTAGCAAAATCAGAAATTCCTTTCGGATAGATATATAGTGGCCCTGAAAAGGGCCGATTGGTTTTATTGGTAGAAGATTTTCAGCAATTTACTTGGAGCTGGTGTACTTGGTCACAGCCTTGGTTCCTTCACTCACAGCGTGCTTAGCCAACTCTCCTGGAAGGAGAAGACGGACAGCTGTCTGGATCTCTCTGCTTGTGATGGTGGAACGTTTGTTGTAGTGAGCAAGACGAGAAGCTTCTCCAGATATTCTCTCGAACAAATCATTGACGAAACTGTTCATGATGCTCATAGCTTTGCTAGAGATACCAGTGTCTGGATGAACTTGCTTCAACACCTTGTAGATGTAAATGCTGTAACTCTCCTTCCTCTTTCGCTTCTTCTTCTTCTCAGAAGTTGGTCTCTTCTGGGCTTTACCAGCCTTCTTCGCAGCTTTTCCACTTGGTTTAGGAGGCATCTTCTTGAACTTCTATAAAACTGAGTTCGACGACAGTGTGAATGTTTCAAACAGCAGTGTTGTTTAGTTTATATAGGCCGCGTCGGATTGAGAAGTGGATTACGTGCGCAAGGTTTTCCTCGCTTGAGTAAACAGATGTGTTGCCTTGGTCGTAATCTCATTGGTTGCCCGTATTTATCTGTTTTGTAATTGGTTCGGGAGACTCTCAATACGTTTCTCAATCCACCCAACTGGTATAAAACTTGCACTTGCCTTTTTAAACAAGTATTCGTACTACGATCGTCTCAGTGGAAGTAGAATTTGTATATTCCTCAAATACTAAAGTTGAAACATGTCTGGCCGAGGAAAAGGAGGCAAAGTCAGAGCAAAAGCAAAGAGCCGTTCTACCCGGGCAGGACTGCAGTTCCCTGTAGGACGTATCCACAGACTTCTCCGCAAGGGCAACTATGCAGAGAGAGTTGGCGCCGGAGCTCCTGTTTATCTTGCAGCAGTAATGGAATATTTGGCCGCTGAAGTTCTTGAATTGGCAGGCAATGCTGCTCGTGACAACAAGAAGACCAGAATAATTCCACGACATTTGCAGTTGGCCATCAGAAACGACGAAGAATTGAACAAGCTTCTGTCTGGAGTGACCATAGCGCAAGGTGGTGTCCTGCCTAACATTCAAGCCGTCTTGTTGCCAAAGAAGACCGAAAAGAAAGCTAAGTAAATGGCCGACGCCTAGTCCTATCAATAAAACCAACCGGCCCTTTTCAGGGCCACCTATCTTCTTCGAAAGAAAATTCTGATTTAGCAGTATAGCAATTTGCATTAGTATGTAGCTTATATATGTTTCAAAACGGTGTAAACACAATCGTGCACTAATAAGGATTTCCTGTAAGGAAATTCCAGACTAGTAATGGTTAATGTTTAAACGGGAAAAACCAGCAACAATAAAACGCTTGTACCCATTTTTTTCAAAATCTACATGTACAAAAAAAATCCGTAGTGCATTAGTAAACAACAGGAACGCGGGTCTCAGCAAAATTATTCATGCCCAAAGTTAACATCAGTGCTGTACTGCGGTTGCTACACGTATTGCGTTTATCATGCGTGCTTACACTCAAGTGATTGGAACGCTTTAGCACAAACCCACTAAAATCAAATTACTGTTTAATGCTCGTCTAATTATCAAGTTTAAGACTAATTATTGGGTACTTTTTTGCGTGTCCCTTACTAGATGGATGATTATTACGTGTTCAGCAGCAGTTCCACCTATTTCTTACCGAAACTTTAGATGTTTTAAAAATTAGCCGGCAGCTATGGGAGACGAGGGATTCCCATGATTTTAATCTGCCAGAGAGGGCAATTTAAAGCGTAGCCCAAGTAACTTGGGTGACCCAAAACATCAGTAGTCGGGGTACGATGGCTGGACGGCGCTGGCACTGGGTAAACACGGTCATGTCCAATTTTCTCGTCAAATAGCTTGCTTTTCTACGAAAGACTCAACTTGAGCACTAAATATAGTGATTTCGTTGCATTTTGATATAAAAAAGCGGTCTGTTTGTTTTTGTTCATCCTAGGTATTCACCACCTTGTGCAAAGACTATACATCCGTGTCCATTCGAATATGTGGCTTGCGTCTGTCACAGCACTGAAAGTGGAATAATAAGCCTTTTGACAATTCCAGCGATAAACAAAACCAACTGAAGTTACTGAACTGATACGGCAGACGGCTTTGCTTTTTAACCACATATCACGTGTCGGTTGTAGTTAAGACGCGTTGCTGTGGTGCCAGCAACTGAGCGTGCGCACAACGAAAGTGCAAAAAGACTTAGTTATCAAATCCCACTTTAATTTCGTTTTTTATTGCAGGATGTAATTGACTTGAATTCTACGTGTCGAAAGCTGGAAGATAAAGTTGGGGTTAGTCATAAAGTTTTTAAACAATACATTGAAACAACAACCTTTTAAACGAGCATAGGCTAGACACATTCATTTACAGTGTTGCGTATTGTTGCTGTAAAGTGAATGGGAATGATAACTGATAGGACATATTATAGTTATAATTAAAGGAAAACCAGACGATTGTTTAGACTCCATCTCATTTTAATTTACTGTTCAACATATACATGTTATTGCCTGTAAAAGTTAGCAACTGTTTCTTATATTTGCATAATAAGCTAAGAAAGTTAACTAACGGCAACCAGAAACAGCTATTGCTTACGTCATCATCATACGCCCGACACGTCTATTGTAGACATTGGGCAGGCAGAATTCTAAAATAAAAGAAACGTCACAAACTAACCAGAGTCTGTGCAATGGTGGGCATCTTCCCTTGCACGTCAAGAACGTTTGCGTAAATGTTACAGTACTGCTTAAACGCGTGATGTCACGAAAATGGGCTCTACGTCATATGACGTCAGAAACCAACACTGCGGTTCATGATCATGGTTATCACGGTACCGCCTTCTATTTGTCGGTCACACGAATGTGACAAAAAGGCGCCGTTGCCAATCTTAGTAGATTCACTGAGCCGCGCGTAGCTTTGAAAGTTTGACGAAATTTGAGTATCCAAGGTAATTATTATTTAATCTAAGCTTCGATTTAAAATAAGCTATTGTAGTTTTCAATATTTTAGAGCATTCTTTATTTTGAACGCATGTTTACCACAATCATCCGGTCTTCCTTTAAATATTCTAAAACTGTTTCTAGTATATGGAACACAAGTTTACTGATGCCAATGTGGACTTAGGCCGCAGTCTTAATGTTTCAAACCATGTAAGAAAGGAAAACGTTCGACTTCGCAAGGAAAATCGGGAGCTGCGTTGGGAAAACTACGATCTCAGACAGGAAAATCAGCTTGCAGACTACAAAATCAAAAAATTAAAAATACGACTGGTACGTTTACTTAACTTGCACACTACAAAATCAGCTTCACTGCAGACGAAAAAATTAAAAATACGACTGGCACGTTTACTTTTGAAGACTCTCTAGCTTATATGTCTTATCTATAATTCGTTTATAGATGTATATGTAGCGTCTTCTTGATGGTGTCGCCATCTACAAGAAAATTATAGAACTGAACTACAGAGGCTAGTGCACCTAAAAGGTCCTGCTAAGAATTTTTGTAGATAGTGAATAATCGATGGTTATCATTAATTATGAAGTCAGTGTGTCGAGTTTGGTGCCTAAATAAACTTATTTACTAAATAACTAAATAAATTTATTTACCACTACCAACGTTTCACGTTTCTTTTTACGTAAGACACTTCCTGAGAAGATTTAATAAGAACTCTCGTGTATTCTCAAATCCAGATCAACAAGAATCAAATCAGGAGGTTACAACAATCAGCTTCTGTGCTCCATTTGGTATAGGAGAAAGTGGAAAAACTAAAAAACACGCGTTGCTAGTTACTCTAATAATGAAATCACCCTACGTAATTTACTTTATAATAGTTGATTATTTAATAGGGGGGCCTACGAATATCCAGGGCTGGCGCTACCATTAGGTGATCTTCAAAGTTGCCCAGGGTGTCAAATTCTTTAATTTTCAAGTTTAGTATCAGTAAGAGCATAGCGCATGCGTAATTCCTCAATCACGCTACACTCATTAAGTGAAACGAACAAGATGCGGTATTTTCCCGGTGAATGTATGATTCATCGGTGCGGTTATCACCCTCAGCAAAACACTCTATTTTTGCTCTATCCCGTTTCCTAAAATTATGTTACTTCCGACATTACTGACGCATTATCTTGCCTTTGCTCACAGTGTCTATTTAGCTCTTATAGAATGATCTTTCTATAAGACATTTCTTATAGAAAATCTGAAATAAAGGACTAAATTCAAAAATTAAATTCTTACAATATCATTTATCTATGGCAGATAAACGGATAAGAATCGATGTTTTCAGAATGTAATACTGTAAACGAGAGGTTAAAATACCTGGCGAGTTATATAGAGCAATAAAGCATACCTACTTTATTGTAATATTATAGAACTATTGGGAGCATGGTGTTGACGGGGGGGGGGTAGAGGTTGACCATTGAGGAAGGGGCGCTAAAATACTTTGCTCAGAGCGTCAAACTACCTATAGCCGGTCCTATCAATGGATATTTAATTAATACATAAATATACATTAGTGACAATAGATTTTATGTGCTTTACTTACTAAACCACATAATTCCCAACATTTCATTAAAATGCAAGACTTTTTCCCATTCAATTCAGTACCATTCTTATGTAAATACGTTAATTTTTCCTTATAGATTTTTTTCACATAGTTGGAGTGCCGACTTCCTGACCCATAAAAATGATATTATAAATGAAATATTCGTTTCTTTCAGGCTGCTGAAAAAGTTGCTACTGATTCTTACCTCAACCGTCTGGACGAGTCATACAGGAGTTCTAAAAGATCACGCCGTTATTAAAACCGATGGAAAATGTCCGTATCTGCAAATTGTTTGCAAATTTATTGAATAAGAAACTGTGCTTCTTGGAGAACTTGCGATTAAAGGCAATTGTCTATTGGTTCTTTTTGGCGACAATTTAAGTTTTGAAGTACGAAACTCTAAAGAACTTTTAGCCGGTTATATATAACAAGATGCTTTTCTAATCTTGCTGGTCGTTTTTCATAAATCGCTTAATGATTTCAAAATTCTATTACGCAAATATATCTGAAACTAAAGTTGTAAGACTGTTGTAATTTTTCAATTTTATATCATAATTTCATTAATTGTACAGTACAGCTTTTGCATGTTTGTTAAGCAAATTACAATAATGATAAAAGCCATTAATTAACAATAATAATCAGTTAGTAAATTATTGTGTGGACGGTATATGTCCGTTCACCCATTGTAACACTGACTTGTGAACACACTGAGTCACATTCAATTACTGTTTATGCGGGCTAAAACTGAGTCTGTCACTATACAGAATGGCATGCAGTTGGAGGACAGCCGGTACTTGTTATCACAAAAAAATTTCACGTTTTATTGTCGTTCAAACTTCACTATTAAAGATTAGTTAAAATGGTATTGTTGTGCGTGGTGCATTGAATGTATTGTACAAATAAGGTTACAAGATCCAATTGTAATGGATTATGTTATTCGTCAGAACTGTCACCCGTCACTGTCATTCAAACGTAACAAACCGTTATGCAAACTGAATGCCATTGTGATGCTTCTAACTGTCTCTCGTCACTGTCATTCAAACATAGCAAACCGTTATGCAAACTGAATGCCATCGCGATGCTTCTAACTATCACTCGTCACTGTCATTCAAACGTGGCAAGTTATAATGTACAATGAATGCTACTGTGATCGTTAAATTGTCACACATCACAATCGTTCAAACATGAAGAACTGTTATGGATGTCGATCGTTATCCATATCAATGCTACCCAAACTTTGCGTATACTGTTCACACTAAACGTGTCCTGTGTCCCGGCCCCTCTTGTCTGTACTTATAGTAAAAGAATCGGTAAGCAAAAACAATTACAATACGTATAATGCTGTATACTGGCTTTTGCTTCAACTGAAAAAACGATGCACGAAGTGTCACATGTTTAACTATTACTTAGGTCTGAAATTATTTATAGGCTTGTATCTAGTATAATTTAATACGTCCATTAAAGATTTACAGTTAGCCTCAACAAGTTTTATGTGTTGTGGAATCATTTCTTCTCTCCATTTATTAGCAGCAGCAATCGGGTTAAGTCTACAGGTGCTGTAATCGTGCCCGTCTTTACCAGAAATCACCTTGTCTTTGTGATCATGCTCACCGTCACTACCACATTGTCGAACAAATTTCAGCACATGATCGTGCACTTTTATGCCAACAAAATCATACATTTCTTTCACGACAGGTGTCGTGTTTCTTGCTAAATCTTCATACCGTAACAAGTAATAAGAGTTTGGATGATCTTCCCGCAAAGTTTCTCCGTTGATAGTGTTCAAATATGCACGTTTACAATCTTTCCTTGTTTTCCGAGCCAGACTAGCAAGCGTGGGATTAAAGTTTTTCCTGGAAACTCTCATTTCAGAGTTTACCTTGCCTCGTGGATCACGTACTAAGTGTATAACTTTGACATCCATGTCTGTCCTTGCCAGAAGAGATCGTAGCTCAGAAATATTGCACTCGATTAGTTTAGCAGCAGAATACTCATAGTTCCGGCAAATTCTTGACACACGTTCTCTAAACACTGACGTATTGTATTGCCTGATTAAATAATCTTTGCAAAAACGTAGTATCTGCTGCTTATTGCGGCCTGTCATCTCCTTTGGGCAATGAATGGAGACTTCTGTACCGAGATCTTGTAAAAGTGCTGCAGACTGTTCTATGTGGTGTTTAAATACGCCTTCTGGAACATTCCAAGTAGCAGAACTTCGATAAGCATTGCGAACTTTGCATCGAAGCAAATTTTCTAGCGACAGATCCGTCCGGCCTACTTGGTCTGTCTCCAGGAATTTCTCTGGCTCGTACGAATAAAATATTTTTGGATGTTTGTTGAAGATCTCCCCGGCAAAAGATGATCCGCTGCGATGCTGAGAACAGATGATGATGACTTTTTTCTTGTTGCTTTCGTCTACAAGAACATTGGTATGTTCCTCTTGGTCCGTATTATTAGGTTGTACTTTTTTCAATACTGGTAACACTATTTCATGTTGCTGTCCTTGTGTCAAAGTCATAGACTTGATGTAAGGACGTATTTTGCTTTCTAAACTTGGCAAAAATGTAACTATTAGACTATAATATATTGAAAGAAACCATACTATCTTTTCAAAAATGACTTACGTGAAAGAAATATTACCACACAAACATAATTTCTTACAGAATAAAATGTGGCATATACAATTACACATAATTTATTGATAATATAATTATATATTTTTAGTTATACAGATAAATGTATATATATAATTACTTGGGCAATTAGTGAATTAAATGACAAACAACTTTGCACTTAAAATTTCTCTTTAAATTATATTATTTGACAAGGCTTTTTAAAATTTAAAGAGAAATTTTAAGTGCAAAGTTGTTTGTTATTTAATTCGCTTATTGCCCAAGTAATTATTATCTTTTAATAACATGTAAGTATTTAAAATCGTAAAAATCAATATTAAAGTAGTTAGTGACTAGCCAAGAATGTGAAATGAAATACTACCGTTTATTTTAGTTAATGCTTCGCCGGGGCTACGTAACATGAAAAATATAGTACACGAAAAACAGAAGCACGACACTAGCAAAGATTTCAACCTGAGCATTTCGCCTCTGTTGGTAAAAGCGAGACGCGGCGAGCCCCCGTACTTATCGTATCTTTCGCTGCCTTAGGACATGTCAAAATGGTTGTCACCAGTAGTTGTCTATTATTCCGTCATTAACTTGTCCTCAAGTTCCAGCTTATGTGGTGCAACGACCTTTATAACTCAAGTGCAGCGTTAAAGCACAACCGGGCCCAATCATAATAATAATAGGACAAAATAATGTACTCTTTAAAATATTGAAAGGAACCATACTATCTTCTCAAAAATGACTTACGTGAAAGAAATATTACCACACAAACACAATTTTGCTTTCGCGCCATTAGTTCTTCGTTGTTACATGCACTTTGCCATTCGCTAGTTTGACCGGCATTAGCGCGCCTGCAGTTCGGAAATGCATTGCGAAAAAAACAAGCGACGTACCTCTCAGTTCAGATGTGTTAATTTGTGATGAACTACACACTTTCCACGGCTCATGCATGAGCACAGCGGTAAATTTGAAATTTGAATTTTATTTTAAAACTTGACTAGTTTTAGTACAACACATTGAATATGTTACAGTAGCACAATGTGCTTCAACTTTCGCTTTTGAAAACACTTGCAACGCACTCGTGGAATATTTTTGCTGTTGAATTATGTTAGTTTGTGATGTCATCAACAGTTGGGCTCGCCCGAGGTTAATTAAGATTTTTATCTATTATTTAATTATCAGAAACGCTTTTGCAGTATTAATTGTGTTAAAATGTATACTTTTTTTTATGGGACTTGAAAATGGGGCAGATATGAAAAATCATCCCCTCTTCTTTTAACATTTCATTAATTCACAACACACTGTTGTTTTAAAGCGACAAAAATGATCTGAAACTAGAAGTGCTAACAGCCCAGGTTTGTTTAAACGACATCAACAGCAAAGTTTACTTTGTGAGGTTATTAAAGAAGATTAATTGGTTGCAGTTTATGCGATCGACACACCATTTGTAAAATCATATTATGCTTTATGTTGGTGGCGCTGCTGCAGTTCATGGCGCACGTAAATTTGATAGTCTCTCGTACGTTTTTGTACAAAAGTAGATTTTATATTCTGACAAAATAATTTTGGACCTCGTATGCAGTTGACATTTATAGTGTTAGATCGTCTGTGCACTGGCAAGCTGTTCATTTTACCGGCAGTCTGTATAATTTTGACAAATTGATGGTATTGCGGAGACTTCGTTCAAGTTTTCCCGCCATTTGGAGCTTCACAAAGGAATTCGGTTACCGGTAAACACAGACATACACGAGCGTACAGAATGACTTCGACAAGCGATCACAACATTACCCTGGATGAGTTTCGACTGTTAAACCCAAAACAAAGAGAAAAAGTCAATAAAAGTGAATTACTGAGGCTACTATCAGAATCAGAAATGACACCGCAAGCAGAGTCAGGTCTCGAGGACAGCAGTAAAGGCACTGAACTAGAAAGTCAAGCAGCTATGGAAGCAAGGATTATTCAACAGGTTAGATTATTAATTTTTCCATTATCCAAGGAAATCTCTGAACTAAAGCAGCTCACAGATCAAGTTAAATCTAGCCAGGACTTTATAAGCAGCAAATTTGACCAATTTAAAATGGAGACAGATGCTTTAAAAAAGACCACCAATGATCTTACTAAAAAATTAAACGAGCTAGAGAGAAAGCAGGATGATTTAGACCAGTATGGGCGACGGGACACCCTCATTATCTCCGGTATACCCCAAGCTAGTGATTATGAAAATACTGACGAAATTGTTTGTCAAGTAGGTCAAGCCCTCAAGGTGAACATCTGTAAAGAGGACATCTCGATCTCCCATCGATTGCCACGAAAAGAAAGTGCTACAAGACCACCTCAGATTATTGTGAAATTTATAAAACGGAAAGTAAGAGACTGTTTGTGGCAAAACAAACCCAAGAGAAATGGATCTCTTAAGGCTAGTGATTTAGGGTATGTTTCACATAATCTTGTGTACATTAGTGAAAGTTTAACTAATCGTAGACGTGTATTACTTAACAAATGTCTCGAACTAAAAAGAAACAAAGTAATCTTGTATGTTTGGACTAAAAATGGCCAGATTTTCATCAGGAAAACTGAATCATCTGAACCCTTCCCTGTAAACAATTTTGATGATGTAGATAAATTAAAACACTAATCCCTTCTTCACTCGTTTGAATCAATTTCTCATTGTAATGGTTAGCTTTAATTGTACTAAGTGTAATAAAACTTGCAAAGCAAATCAAAACTCAATTCAATGTGATGTGTGTTCCCTCTGGACACATCTAAAGTGTACAATGTTGTCTCATCATGAATTTGTAAATTTAGCAAATTCTAATGACAGTTACTTCTGCCAGCAATGCATTAATGATGTGCTTCCTTTGCAGTTCATTGATGATGATGAATTTATGGAAATGACTAATCACTATCAATTTTCTAATTTTGTAAAAGATTTATCTTGCTTTTCATCAATTTATGACTCTTCTTCGCTAGTCCACTGTAATAGAGATGATACAGACATCGACAATTATAGACTTCAGTATGACAGCAAATACATTAATCTTGCAAATCTGAGTAGTGATAAATCCACAGATAAAGCAAACAATGACACATTTATAATACACTTTAACACATCAAGTTTGAGGAAATACTATTCAGACATGACTGATACATTAACACAATTTCAAAAAATGCCTGAGTTAATAGCGATCTCGGAAACCAGAATTCACGAATCTGACACTTTTTTATGTAACATTCCAGGATATTCTTTCTTACACTATGATTCCAATACAGCTGCTGGTGGCGTAGGTGTGTATGTAAAATCTAGTCTCAATTTTAAAATTAAACCTGAATACAAAATAAGAACTTGTAAAAATGTTATTGTTAATGGGATTAGTACAACTAGTAGACTAGCACTTGAGGACCTGTGGCTCGAAATTGCTTCCACCGATAACAAAAAATCTTTCATATTTGGAGTAATATATAGGCATCCAAACACCCCAGTCGAACATTTTCATGACGAATTAGAATCAGTTCTTTGCACTATCAACTCCACAGGCAAACCAGCTTATATATGTGGAGACATTAATATAGATTTATATCAACATGATAACAAGCCATTTATTAATAAGTATCTCAACATGCTCTTCTCAAATCAATTTACACCAATTATCACGCGACCAACTAGAATTACTCCAACGTCACACACCTTAATTGATCATATTTATACTAATAATCTTTCTACACCCATCACATCTGGCATCATTACTAACCCCATTGCGGACCACTTGCCAATATTTGCCATTATAAGAAATACTAATCTCCTGCACAACAAGATTAAAAAATCAGTCAGATGTACGAGATCATTCAATCAAGGTAACTTTTTAAGCGAGCTTCAAGTTAATATAAGTAACCTAACACTGAATGATGGCGAAGCAGACATACACTCTTACTGCTCACAATTCATGGACTCGTTTAAAACATTACTTGATAAACATGCCCCACTCAAAACGTTATCAAGGAAAAACTCAAAAACTATAGCTAAACCATGGATCACTCCCGGCATTCTTAATTCTATTAAAACAAGAAGCCGTATGTATACAACACACAAGTTATCCAACTCGCTGTATAAGCAAAATTTATATAAAACATATTCTAACAAACTTAATCACATCAAACATGCATCCAAAAAGAAGTATTACTCCCAGATCTTGGTTGCAAACAAAAATAACATGAAACAAACTTGGAGCACTATCAATGAACTTCTCAAAATTAAAAAAAGGACAGCTAGTATAATGCCAACTAAAGTTCGTTACCAAGGCACAACCTCGTGTGACCCGCACCATAAAGCTAATGCTTTTAACAGTTTTTTTGCAAACATTGGTATATCACTGGCATCACGCATAACACAACCCGAAAACTGTAAGTATACAGACTATTTAATGCATCCCCAAGAAAATTCTTTCTATATCACACCAGTTAGCGAAATCGAGATTTCCCAAGCTATTGATAGACTAGATCCCAATAAAGCAAAAGGCCCTTATGACATCCCAATTACATATTTTAAAATGTCCAAAAACATAATTTTAGCTCCGCTTACAAATCTGTTTAATGCGTCAATTCTGACTGGGACATTCCCCGACACTTTAAAACTGGCAAAAGTAATCCCCATATATAAAAAAGATGATCCAAATGAGCTGAACAACTACCGACCTATCTCACTCATATCACCCATTGCCAAAATTTTTGAGTCAATTTTATATAAACGCCTGATGACATATTTAATCAAAAATGATACAATATCATGTTTTCACTTCGGTTTCCGCAAAAATCATTCCACAATATTAGCAACTGCTGAAATCATAGACAATCTTCTGACAAACCTAGACAATAAATTACTTACCTGCGGCATTTTTCTTGATTTAACAAAAGCTTTTGACACCGTTCAACACGACATTTTACTCAACAAAATGGACTATTATGGTATCCGTGGAATCACGCAAAAACTATTCCAGTCATATCTTACAAACAGACACCAGTTTACGGTTGTTGACAATTTTGCCTCTGACCGATGCTCAATTCAGTGTGGTGTACCCCAAGGATCCACCTTGGGTCCACTTCTTTTCCTGATATATATAAATGACCTCCCTCTTTGTACTAACATGCAAACACGACTTTTTGCTGATGACACTAACCTCTTCTTAGCAGACAACGATACGCAAAATCTTGAGCTTAGAAGTAATGAAGAATTGATCAAAATTAACACATGGATGCGTACAAATAAGTTAACAGTAAACTATAATAAAACAAAATTTATGATCATAAGAAATAAATTTGAAAACAATGAAAACTCCATTATAACAGTATCCATGCAAGACTGTTTATTAGAACAAGTATCAGACATAAAATATCTGGGCGTCTACATAGATGACACCCTTAATTGGTCAACACACATAAAAAATATTACCTACAAAGTAAGCAAAGTTACAGGTATATTTTTTAAATTGGGGCATTACTTGAGCACGGATATACTAAAAATGATTTACTTTGCCATTGTGTACCCACACATTAACTATTGTATCTTATCGTGGGGCACAGCAAAAAAATCTGTTTTGAAACCTCTTACATCAGCACATAACAAAATTATCAAAACAATGACTTTTGCTGGGTTCCGAGATCATGCTACCCCTTCCTATTATGCTTTGCAATTATTAAAAATTAATGAAATTTATAAGCTTGAGTTAGCGAAATTCATGTTCAAGTATAAAAAGTGCATTCTACCTAAATTATATGGCAATTATTTCAAAAAGATTAGTGACGTTCACCAGTATTCTACGAGAGCAGCTACCAAACAAAACTATTTTCAGGAAAGATTTAACACAACAAAAGGTCTACAAACTTTAAAACATAATGGTACAATTCTCTGGAATACTCTTTCAGATGATCTTAAGCAATCGACTAGTATCTATCAGTTAAGTAAATTATATAAATGTCAACTCTTGCAAACTTATTATTGAGATAAGCGTACAGTATTTTGCCTATCTATCTGCCTCTTCATTTTACATCAGATCATCAAAACTCGCTCTGTATTTATTTATTTTTTTTTACATTATGCTTGTGTTATAAAGTAAATTTCAGTTACCATTGTTATTATGTTTCTGATGTCAGATTTTTATTTCAGTTCTTGTTTCAGTCCTTATTTCAGTTATGTTCAGTTTGATTTTTTTTTATTATTATTATGCACTTATTATTACTGTGTATGAATTGTACTAACACATTATAAGCATATCATTATCAATTTTATGTCATTCGTAACACTTTATTTATTATAAGCAGTACTAACACTAATACACTAGCATAGCGCCTATAAAAAATGTTCATCACTAACCAAAGGGCAGCTGACTAGATGACCAATTGGTCTTTCGCTGCCCTTTCTTCACATTTTTGTTGCTAAATTAATTGTATTGAAATTGTGCGTGTGTTAAAAGATAAATAAAAGATTATTATTATTATTATTATTTACAATTATTTTGAATCAACTATAACTAGCTTTCTGAATGCATGCTTGTCACCATGCCAGAAAAGTTGTCACTATGTAGAGCGTGACAGGAACATTACTTTCGTCTTAACAGGATTGCCTTGCCATTCACATCATATAAGGTGAATAGCTGAGCGGTCATGGCCCTTTGCCAGTCATTTTTAGGCAACCTCAAGGGCTGGCCAGATCCACGGCCTGGGTTTCATACTCATTCTTAGTGTTTTCATTCTAGATACCGATTGTTGCTGTTTACCTTGCTGAGAGAGGATGCATTCATGTCCGATTGTGGTTAAGTTCCCTTTGCTGGTCCAGATTCTCATTTTACCTTGATAAAGCCGCAGTTTTCGGTCTTGTCACATATAACGTTAAACAGGTCCAGCTTTTATATCCTGCATTCCAGCTTGTAGTGTGGTGAATTCTATAAAAAGAGTGAAGCGAACAATCTTCTAATGTTCTACAACTCCAGATATATGATTCAGAAGAACCAGTTGTGGGAAACAACGTAATGTGACATAAAGGGCAAATTTCAATCCGTTTCTTATCTGTTTAAAACACAGCGTTCTGATCATTAAACATATTGACGAGAAGAAATGGTTGCCTATATATATATATATATAACTATTTGTAAACTTTTCTAATCAGGTGATATAAATATTATTACAAGTAATACAAA
Organism: Tubiluchus corallicola; assembly: GCA_030141605.1. Taxonomy (NCBI): domain Eukaryota; kingdom Metazoa; phylum Priapulida; class Priapulimorpha; order Priapulimorphida; family Tubiluchidae; genus Tubiluchus; species Tubiluchus corallicola. Next base: position 127,349 of record JAQGDQ010000436.1, read on the forward strand.
CCTGAGATAATAGTAATAGTAATCTACTATTTTTCGTGAACAATTTTTTTCAATAAGTACAATTTTTATTTACAATTTTAGTAAATTTGTGTGTAGTGTGTAACTGATTACATGGTTTACTATGTTCACTTGACACCATTTTACTCGCACAGACGCACACTGAGATTTTAGAACAAAAATTGATACATTGCACTACTAATGTTGATTAGCTGATACCTGTGAATTTTCATTTCAATCAATGGCAGACTGAATGTGGCTAGAAGCGATAGGCGTGAAAAAAGTAAGCATGTAGCTTCTGGTGCGTTGCATTTGCGCTAAATGAACAAAAGTCAAACGAAAAGATGGCGCGCTCCGTTGAAAGTGTGTGGGCCGACAATGTTGATGAGAGGCATCAAATTTCGAAAGAAAAAGAGCAAGCCGAAGACACCACGTTTAGTTCGCTGGTTCGTTGACTTATGTCTTTTCTCTAGGTTCTTCTAAAGCTGTGGTTGAGCTTCTCTTAGACGGTGATCTAGAGTAGAGTGCACATGGTTCTCATTTCATGCTAGGCCTCTTGTCTCTTTTGTCAGACATTAACAGCTTAGGCCAAACTGCCAGTATTGGTTCATTTGCTGTTGCCTTTAGAAACTGCTTTTTAGTTTTGCGAAAACGGCATGAAACATAACATATGAGTTTCATCACTTGGTTACTGTTTCGGAGAAATAAATGCGAAAAGACTTGAGGTTGCACAGATTGGCTTAAACTGGCAACATTTATGCTACTATACTGTAACTTTCGTAAATTCACATATTAAGAAAGAACGCTGCCACGAAAGGTATTCGGTTTTAAATAAAAAATGCACAGAATTCATTTTAAGTGATTCTCCACATCATTATAATTTAATATTTTGACTAAAATTTATATGAAATTACAAAATGAATTTATGAAGTGTAGTACATTCAAAACCGGTTATTAGTTTCTCAAGCATCAGCTTGCTTAGTGGTTTTTAATACTAATATTATCCAGCATTTTATTTATTGCCAGTGTTGAGTAGTAACACATTACTGCAACAAGATTACTTTTTAATAACAAGTAATATAACGCAATCACACTTGCTATCAGATTACTAGTTAGTTCGGCAGTAATGCCACCAAACCTGCCTTATTTATCTGTCCATGAATAACATTTTAAACTTCAGTTGTTTTAATGGTTTAGCTGCCTTTTGGTTTGTCTTTGCCAGACTGCCATGCAATGCCTGTATGCACACAGGCTGTTTACTACCTTGCTCAAATAATTACTTCATTTGACATTCAAATTGACTTCATGATAAGAAGAACTTCTACAACTGTAGCTCTTGATTGTTTTGTGTACTCAATGCTTGGTCACGTGCAAGGTTGGAGACTGTAATATCTGGAAAGGTACACATAATATGGGACATAAGCTCAGTAAAGCCAGGCCCAGTCAGGGACTACCACACTGTTCTGTGCATATTATATAGCCCTGGTTTAGTAAAGTAACACAGCTGAATGCCATTGTGTGTGTACAGTTGTTTGTAACATGGGTGACAAAGATCAGGCTTTGTCTTCAGCTCAGTATGCAGGGGCCATGATTTTAATTTTGTAAATGCATAAAAACTAAATATAATAGTGCAGTGCACTTTGTGTGCAGGGAAAGAACTGTTATCTACATCTAAAAACTCAATGTTGCAGTGAATTTTGCTAAAAAAATGTGGAGTGAATTAACCTAATTAGTGATTTAGGTAAGTTGCAGAATCAATGCTTTAATTTCTCTAAGCCAAACAGAATGCACATTATTTGCTAAAGCATTACTCAAACGAACACACAAAACTAATCAGTAAACGGTAAGCAATTACCCTTGCTAAAAGTAATCAGCAATGAATAATTAGATTACAATTATTCTGAATTAATTAGTAATCATGTCGGATTACTTGTCAAAAAAATGAACCCAATACTGTTTATTACAGGGTGTTTGTGATGTTTTATGCGAAGCGTGTGAGCAACTTAAATGGGAGCATCCGACTAAAATACAAGTGGAGGCTCTACCAGTTGCCTTTCAAGGTACATTTTTTTGTTGAAACTTTGCAGCAATTTGTAGTGTACAAAATACAAGTGCAACATATAATAGGATTACCTTGTAAAAGATTTGTTGAGAGACGCAATATAGCCAGGATGAGATACACACCAAGACAAATGATTTAGGATCCGTGTCTAAAAGAGGAACTGCTGGATTGAACTGCGGGACAATTATTGATAGCCCTAGATATGTGTATCTTTTACAAGAAAGCCATATGCACTTTCACTTTCCATTATTTTTATGTATGAACATGCACATGTCGTCGGTCAAAAGCAGTGCAGAATTGTTTATCTAAGGCAAAGGTGACAGCAGTGGAGTGGCCCGAAACAATCTATCTCATAGGCATATTCAGGAGGGGGTGCTGCCACCCCATCTTTGCCATGCGAAAATTATTTTATTTCAATAATTGTAATTATTTTAATAAGTGTGCAGAAGGCGTATATTCCATGCACACTCTTGTAGTCTACTCTTGTAATGCTAAACTAGTCGATTGCGCACTTTTTAGTTATGTGAAAGGGAAATCCCCACCCCTCGAGGAAGCTAAGTGTGACTGATTGAGAGTGCAGCTGACTGTCCATTCGCTGGAATTGAATTTGTTACTTTTTTGGGCAAGTCCACGAACAACCTGTGTGGGGTGAAAGAAAGTAATTTTCATCTTCATTCAATCTGTAGTGTATGAAGTAAATTAGTGTCACAGCAAATCGAATATTTACTTCACCATATTGTGACACTTAAAGTCGATTTGGAAATTGAAAAGATCTCTGAATGAGGAAATTCCAGACGATGGGTGAAGAAATCTCAAAATATGGTGGAAGCACCGACTGGCTGGGTCAGTAGTATGGTTGCTACGAACTCACTTCTTAGTACGAAGAATGAACTCGCCCCCTGTCTGTAAATCCTGGATTTGCCGTGCATGTTGTAATCTTATCAAAATTTTGCGGAAGGCTGTAAAAATGTGAAGAATAAGGTTAGTACAGAGAGACTGTCATCAAATGCTGTATCATTAAGTAAGTCGTTAAGGTTGTCTGGGTGAAGGAAGTTTCCACAGAGCACTGCCACAACATGATCAACAGCATGCTTGAGTCCACATGTACATGTGTAGGCAGTTATCAAAAGCAAAGGACTCAAATTTTGTGATATTTAAATGAGTTTGCAAAAAAAAAATTTTATTGCAGATGTGTAGTTTAGAAGTTGTTTAAGCTAAGAATGTATTTTTTTCTTTCTAAAAAGCAAAAAATTGTAGGGTGGTCTTAAGTTTTTGTTTAATATTGTACATTCTCACTATTCAAAATGAATCCCATGTTGTTGTTGTTGTTGTTGTTGCTGCTGTTGCTGTTTCTGTTATTGTTGTTGTTGTTGCTGTTGCTGCTGTTACTATGTTGCTGTTGCTGCTGCTGTTGTTATTGCTGTGATTGTAGTCACTGCTACTGTCATTGTCATTGTCATCACTGTTGCCACCACTGCTGTTGTTGTCATTGTAACTCCATTTTTTGCAGGAAAAGATGTTATTGGTTTAGCTGAGACTGGTTCAGGGAAGACTGCCGCCTTTGCTCTGCCCATACTGCAGGCATTATTGGAATCACCACAGAGATTGTTTGCTTTGGTGCTGACACCTACCCGTGAGCTGGCTTTTCAGATCTCTGAACAGTTTGAAGCTCTTGGTTCATCAATCGGTGTAACTTGTGGTAAATTTTTAATTTTTATCATTTGTGGAATAAAAAATTTGCACATAATATCATCTGTTCATTTATGGACACTATTAGTATTTCTTAAAGTTTTTTTTATTTATTCTATTGTCTCATTCCCGAAGCATTTGGTGGTGTTATAAAGTGTTTGAAATATTTTAATTTTTAAAACTCATACAAGTTTCTTTATGTACTTGAATAAATGTGAAATTAAGACAACACTACTAAAGTGGAACGTATGTTTCAGATAATAAAAATATAAAACATGTTCCACTTGTTTATTATTGTCGAATGATAGTTACAGTCCTAGTTGTTCAAATACAGAAACTTACATTATCACAGATTTGTCAGTTGACATTAATATTAAACAAATGAAGGAATTTTTGCCAAAATATTGAATTTCGTGAGTTATACTTTCACTGCTTTTCTTACTTAGCTTACATGTGGCTTACTGCAGAATAGCAGTTTATAATCCTATTTTCTATGGTTCAAATTAATGACGATGTAATTTTTTCGTGATCTGACATGTGACTACTTCAGATTTTCTATGAGCAAAGCAGCAATGTTCATTAGCATATCACATTATAATACCTTATATAACATAATATATGAAGGAGTAAGTTGTTACTGTTAATGTTCTTTTACATTGTGCAATTTTTTTTAAACAGTTATTCAGTATAGGCATTTTGTCATTAACAGTTATGTTGACTGCTCTTGTTTAAATATGAAAAAATGTGTGTTGCAGTACTATAATAGCTATATAAGTGCATCTCTTAACTCCCTACCTTTCAGAGGGCTGGTTGCTCATCAGGGGAGTGGTCAATCTTTGTTGTACTGTTGGGGGACCTGGATCTGACCAGCCTGGTTGTGTTCAACCTACTGGCTTGTATCAGATTTTTTTGGACAAAGGCTAAGAGATGGAAGACTCAAAATTCAAACGACTTCACTGCCTCGGAGGGAATTCTTTTGATGGAAAGAATAATTTCATCATTGATAATGATGGTTGGCTACTAGCAAGAGAATATTGTCACTAAAATATCTGCAAGATTTAATAAATAAATGAATGATTATATAAGAGGGAAAATGTGTTGTGAAATGAAGATGGTGACGTTAACAAGTGCGTGAATGTCGTATTATTTATTGAAATGCAGCAAATTGTTCCAACTTAGATTGTTTAAATAAAACTTTAAATTTGTTTTTTATGCTCAGTCGGATAAACAGAAAGTTTGAATATTTTTCAGCTGTGATCGTTGGAGGTATTGACATGGTGTCACAAGCCATGCAACTTGGGAAGAAACCTCACATCGTCATAGCGACGCCCGGTCGTTTAGTGGATCACTTAGAAAACACAAAAGGGTTTAGCCTTCGTGCACTCAAGTACTTGGTACATATAGCCGTTTGGCCATTATATGTGACACTATGTCTGCGCCTAATTAGTTGAACTATAACAGCTTGTTTGTCTGCTTGGAAAAACATTTGCAATGATTCGAATACCTGCATATTTTTGTTGGTTGCAATTCTTTTAAATACACTAGGTACAGTTTGAAGTCAGGACACTTTTAATATTTTTCTGTAGGCAGTGAAACTCAAATTCTTTGTGCTTGCAACATTGACTACATAAACAGTAGTCAGTTTTGGAACCACTAAAGCTTCGTTTAATTGCTTTTTCTTTCAAATTTATAACTTTCCATCCAGCATTATTATCAACATAAGTGTCTTTCTTGAGAAGGAGATATTTGCATGAACTTACTTTTAAATATTCACTTCTCAACCAGTATTGAACTTGAAACCTTCTGCGTAAAGCACAGAAAATTGTGCTACCAAGAAATGATTGGAGAGCTACTATGATAGTGCATTTTTATAGCTTAATTGCTCTTCTGTAGTAACTAATTTTCTAATTATTCTTCATTAGCATGTGCATATTTTTAGGTAATGGACGAAGCGGATCGTATTCTCAACATGGATTTTGAAGTGGAGGTGGATAAGATTCTCAAAGTTGTGCCAAGGGAACGCAGAACTTATCTTTTCTCCGCGACGATGACTAAGAAAGTTGGTATTTGTTGTAATAACAATCACGTTGTTTTCTTTACCATAGCAACCCACAAGCTTGGATATTCTGTTCCTCAAATTTTTTACACACAATTTGAAATTTGAAAATTATTGTTTTTATGGCACTCATTCGTGACGAGAAACTTAAAACTTTGCTATCTGAACTGTATTTTTAAAAGTTTCTAAATTGAAATGGTGCGAAATATTCAAGTCTAGTCAGTTACTTTGCTATTGTGTTGTGTTATCGTGCACATTCTGTACCTGGTTTTGCAGTGGAATAAATGCTAACTAATCCATCTCGTGTGACTTATAAGTCCCCTACAAAAAGAGTAATTATAATAATTAATATAGATCGTCATTGATGAGAAAGGTTCATGTCTAATTTCTCCCATATTTGTATGCATTCAGCATCCAATCTTTGCCTGCTTTTCATCAATAAGTAAAATCCATAACTGAAATACAGTAGGTGTCACTTAATAGACTTACGGTTAATGGACTCAATCTCTTAATGCCTGGAATGGGCCGCTTCTATTCAAATATACATAAAAACTGTCGGTAATTGATTCAATATTTTTCCTTCATTTGCGTAAAATAAGATATTTGTATTTGCCCAAACAGCCTTTCCTACTTCTATGTCATCTTTACTTCCCTTTTGTGCATTATATGTGTAGAAACAGTCATGTTAAGTACCGTTTTGTTTGTAAGCAGGTACGTTTATCATGCGCTAATACGCTAGCGTGGCTAGGTTTTGCTTTGACTCTGTTACCCGCTCGCCCACTGTTACCCAAAGAATTTCTGGGAGCTAAACATTTAATCACTTGCCTATCGGTTTCCTTTTGATGCTCTAGTTGCAAATCGCGCTTTCATGCAGGTACAGTAATCAGCTGGTATTCCTCGTGACTTACAAGAGTAAATATCATGCAGCAAATAAGAGCAATGTAAGTGAGCAGACGATTCAGAATTGCTTTAGTCATGCACAACAGCAGATTTTTATAATTACGAGAATTTTGTGGGTCAACTTCTTCGCAAGAAAATGAAGCAGTCGACTTTGAAGGAATTTCTGTAATTTTTGCAAATAAACAGACTTAGAAAAGTCTGTGATTTAGAAAAGTATACTTTTCAATTTATTGCTAATTCACTTATATAAATTAGTATTTTAAAATATTTTTTCTAATTTTTAACTGCACAAAGGAATTTAGGTATTACTTCGTTTCTAAAATTCATTAAAAACCGTTGCAAGGCATAGTAAGCTGATGATTCATACTTCTACACCTGTGATACTACACCCATCAGTTAATAGGTTCACTCGATTAATTGGGTCAAAACATGTCGGTGCCAAAGTGAGTCTATTAAATAGCATCTATTGTATTTCATAAAAAGGTTGTGGGTCTCTATGCAGTAAGATTCACTAGACTCGTGATGTGCTCTTCTTTTATGATAGTTTCAACGAGACACTTCACGTTACTCTGTCAATCTACAAAGTTTAATGACAAGTGTGCTGTGATCTCGAACCTTGTTGTAGTGTTCGTGAGCTGCATGATTTACGTTAATTTGGGTTTTCTAGGTACAAAAGCTACAGAGGGCAGCACTGAGAGATCCAGTAAAAGTTGAAGTTTCGACAAAATACCAAACAGTTGAGAAATTGCAGCAGTTCTATATTTTCATTCCCACTAAATTTAAGGTTAGTTTATGTAAATCTATTTGCAGAAGTGTGTTTTATTGATTTTTGCTGGTTCATTGTTAAAAATAGAATGCCGTACCCATTGTTTACAGGTTAGTAATTGTTAAGATCATTATTTTTGTTTTGACATTACTAATGACTTTCATTAGATTTCATTCAACACTTTCGGGATTTCATTTTCATGGTATTGTTCACTGTGTAGCACTTATGTGCACATGTAGTTTCCAGTTTTCAAAGACGTAAATTGACAATTAAACTTGGGGTTTAACGGTTACCCAAGAAAAGTAGATTGACACATTTCATAGAAGTCTTATTAGGAAAGCTTTAAATATAAGATGGCCATACATAACCAAAAATGAAGATTTACACACTAGAACGAAAGAAATTTATTGGCGTTCAAAAGTTAAGATCCGAAGATTGAGATGGCTAGGACATCTTCTAAGATTACCAAATGAAGCACCAGTAAGAATCGCCTTAAGGGAAGCGTTAAAACCTTGCAAATGCCACCTGGTAAACCTAAAACAACTTGGATAGATAAGATAAATAAAGATGTTCAACAACTTCAACTAAATCTATCTTTAGGAGTAGAAGAACTCCCGTTGTTCGCTGCAGATAAAAGAGGGTGGAATACTCTGATAAGTGTTGATACCTCAATACCTACATTAGGTGGAATGAGACTTTGAGAAACTGATGATTTTCATATCTCTAAAATTGTTTACATTAAAAATAAACCTACGGATAATTTATTGCTTATATGCTCAGGCAATAAATAGCCGGTGAAAGCTGCAATTGTTTCATTGTAGCGAAATTCTAACCAAGAGTTAGATGCTTCAGATAAAGCTTTGTTTAATTATGAATAAACCCAGCAATTTTCTGTTCTGCGTCATGTTAGGTCTCCCAAATTAAGCATTATTTGCAAGAAATCTTTGAACTCATCGCTTATCATCAGTAAAGAGAAAGAAGTAGCATAAAGCTATTAAAATTTTTTTTGTGAAAAGAATTGGCACGAGCTGTCAGTTCTCTTTAATAGTAGTAGGTCTTGTTCTAATATCAGAAGATGTTGAGGCATTAGCAGCAAAGTGCCCTTAAACAGATCCCAATTTTGTCTAGAAATCCTAGTCTGGAAGTGTTTTTTTTCTGATGTAGGATCTTTGAAACAACTACACCTACATATGTACCATCAAGACATGGCTTCTAATATTTTAATTAATTCCTTGTTTACTTTTCTTTTAGGATTGCTATTTGGTTTCCATTTTGAATGATTTGGCAGGCAACTCTTTCATGATTTTCTGCAGTACGTGTAACAACACGCTGCGGACCGCCCTGTTGCTGCGGAACCTCGGTTTCAACGCCGTTCCGCTGCATGGACAAATGGGACAGAACAAACGTTTGGGAGCCTTGAACAAATTCAAGAGCAAAAGTCGCTCAATTTTGATAGCGACAGACGTGGCAAGCAGGTACTTGGCCTCTGTCTCTATTCACACCTTTGCAAATTCGCAGAATTTTCACTGAGAATTTTCTGATGGTGTTTACTTTTCTTGAATTTAAGACCTGCTCTATACTAGTCGAAGAGGAACTAGCTAAATTTGTTATCTCTTACTGCCATCTGGTGGTAACATTTGATCAAACTGGAAATAAGAAAGATTTTCCCCACAGAAGGAATAACAAATGCCCAGTGATGATGAAATTTCTAGATATTTCTGATGTTAAGCTAGGCACTGATTGGTTGGAAAAATTTGGAACGAACAAGTTTTAGGATTGATAGATAGTCTGATAGAAAGTGTGAATGTTTTCTGTGGAGTTTATTTGTTTTAAAAATTTCACTTACTTAACGTTAAACTTTGTCGTTGTTAATTGATTTCTTGAAGATTAGTCTGTTTTGAGTTTGTTTCTTGCAGCATTAGAAGTAGTAGATACATCCATGTAGGATTTACCGTCCTACATATTATTCAAATATTGCTACATTTGGTGGACAGAGAAACAGCAAATTCTGGCTGTAGTCTTCAATAATATATAATAGATTATTGAAAGCACTTGTTGACCATTACTAATGATTGTCTTTTCTATTTTTACCTGTTTGTATTAATTGATTTTATCACTGCCAGATTAGACTTATAGAATTCAGTTTTTGTCCGTTGCTAATATCAGTTTTATTGTTTTCAGAGGTCTGGATATTCCTCATGTCGATGTCGTTGTTAATTTTGACATTCCAACCCATTCTAAAGACTACATTCATCGAGTTGGTCGTACGGCTCGTGCGGGACGTAGTGGAAAGTCCATCACGTTTGTTACACAGTACGTTTTCATGCTAAACTGCCTTTTAGGCTCATACAGAGAAAAAACCGAAGAGTAAACTAGATTTCTAGTAGCTCAGTTTGTTCAATGTAAAATTTCTTTTCATTTCTTGAAATTCAGTCAAATTCAGTCAAGTTTTGGGAAGTTTATTTTTTGCTAAAGTGTGCCTTCATTGCATAATCAATGCTTGCTATTGTTAACTTTTGGCAAAACAGTTGCTGTGATAGATTGTGTTTAAACTGTGTATTTAAATTGTGTTTGTGTTCTGTTAATGAGCTTGTATACCGTTTCATTGAAGGCAGGTTTATAGCTGTTCTTGTGACTGTGTTTAAATATCTAATGAGTGCTTAGTGGGGACGGCTTTGTTGAGGTCGAATGTTGTCTCATTGTCAAGGATATTACTCAAAGATGAGTTGCTAAACTGCTTACATTGTCTAGCCATGTCTGCATGCATCTAAATCAGCAAAACTTTTTCTGTTAGGCACCAATTCAGTTATTGAGTGTTGCCTAACTTTAGTTGCTAGGTACATGAGGATGTAAAATGTGACGATATGGATGCAATCATTTATCATTTGATTTGGTTGCTGTGCAGATATGATGTGGAACTGTACCAAAGGATAGAGTATCTCATTGGAAAGAAACTACCGCTTTATAAAACGGAAGAACCCGAAGTGATGGTATTGATGGAGCGAGTGACGGAGGCCCAGAGAATAGCAAAAATGGTAATAATTGTAACAGACTTTTACAACTTCATGAATTAAAATTAAGTAAACTGTTCAATGTCTTTTTTTGCAAATCATATATTTGTTTTCATGTGTTTTGGTTATGCTTATAAAAGCCACTGATATGGTAGTTCATCCAGAAATATTTGTGTGTGTAAAACCACCATCTCAATTACAAACGAGATTCTATATTCAATCTTAGCTATGGTGTTAGCTCTCTTAATATATCTGAATATTTATTATATATTGTGCTGTACAACTGCTGAAATAGTTTTTTTTTTGTTGTAATGGATATGCTCAGTGTTTGACATTTAGCGATAAAATTCCAGAACATTTGTTTTATGTAAATTTCAAGCCGAACAGCTTTACACCGAGATTTCGGAAGGGCCCAAGAAAACCATACGTGTGCTTGCATAGCAAAATCGTCAATAAGTCGCAATTAAGCTTTTCTACTTATTCACATACCCTGAATCTTCATTTCATGAGAATAATTTCGATACCAAGTTCATCACTCTATGTTATTTCTAAGCCTCGATCTTTCATGATCCGTGCATCTGTCAAAACCTGTTTGTATTTTCATTTTACCATGTTTTTGTTATTGTTATTTGGCACAAATGAGCCTTTTACTAATTTGTCTTGTCTGTAATTTCTTGTAGGAAATGAGAGATATGGAGGAAAAGAAAAAGACGCCTGGTAATCGACACAAAGGTGTTGATGATGATAACGACGACACAGAGGAAGCTTTTGGAGTGCGGAAAAATTTGAAGAGATCTAAACAGCACAAACATGGCGGCAAATTGAAAAAGAGGAAACAGTTTTGATGATGCGCATATTTGTAATTTTTAGTAATCTTGTACAGTTTCAGATTTACAATAAAGTTTTTATTTGTGACATATTTTTTTGCTTTTCGATATTTTTAAACAGCTGTCATGAACAGAGATAAAGCTATTGAAATTAAACTCTAGGTAATGTTATGTTGGGTGGAAACGGCATAATATTGTCAGTTCAACCTGTGTCAAAGTACTAGAAAAATTATTGTTGAAATATTTACTAAAACTTTTATGTGTTCTACATTAAGCGTGCATACAAGAATATAATAATGTTAAGATAAAACGCATTTTACACAAAATTGCTTGTGTTTGACATTAATAATTGTTCAGTTTGTTAAAAAGTGACCTTCAAAGCTCTTTTTAATTTATAATCACTTCTCTTTCAAAGAGGTAAAATTTCAGTTCGTTTGTTGGGTTTTAAAGCATATTTTTAAAAAGTTTTGTGAAATGCATTAATTTTATTGAAAGAATTTATGTAGTAGCAGTAAATGATACATGGCTCTGCCAGAAATTATTTCCACTAGCAAAAGCTGGTGAAACGGCTATCTATCCATGACCAGGACCACCATCAGCCCCGTTCCCGTTCTCTAGAAATAAGAGGTATAAGTTTTGCAAAAAACGGCCGAAAAATGGCCCTTTTTGGAGGTTTTTCGCCCCCGTTCCTCCCGATTCGAAAAATAAACCCCAATGACATGACACTAGATCGAGATCTTTCGTTTGTTATATAGATCGCCGCAAATGGTGCCACCGTCGAAGCTGTAGCCTCGAATTTTATATATACACCAGCAAAATTAATATATAGAGTAGCAAAGGCCCCGCACAAAATTTTGCACATGAATACACTTATAATTGACAATGCGCGAACTTCTACCTAGTGTTCGTTTATTTTCCTAACGCAAAGCCAGTAGCAGCAGCTTTTACTGAATTAAAGTTATAAGGTTACAGACAGAATATAATGGATGACGTCAGAACAATGGCTTTGCGTCAGCAGTTTTCCAAACGAAAATTGCTAAAAATAGAACATCTAATTAACTCGTCCGCACTCTTTTTGGTAGATGTGTCCTACAATATAGCCCACATCATCGTGTAGCCCTGACCTTGCTCTTTCTAAAGAGCTATATATCTCCTTTCGAGAGTCCCACCAGGCGCCGCTAGAACGTTTTTTCTGCAGGCTGTTTGGTCAAAATTTCGAAAAAATCGCGCGTTGGGTCCGGGAAAACGCGAATTCTAAATACACCTACCGCCGAACGGGCTATCTAAGCATTATTGACACTGCTCTCGGCACATTCCCATTCTCTAGAAATAAGAGGTATAAGTTTTGCAATTTTTTGCAAAAAATGGCCATTTTTGGAGCTTTTTCGCCCTCTGTTTTTTCGGGTTGGCACGATTAGAAATAAACCCCTAATGGCACGATACTAGATCGAGACCTTTCGTTTGATAAATAGATCGCTGCAAATGGTGCCGCCGTCGAAGCTGTAGCCTCGAGTCTTATATATATATATAAATATATAAATAAATATATATATATACCAGTAGAATTAATATATACTAGCAAAGGTCCCGCAAAAAATTTTGCTTATAAACCCACGTATAATCAAAAATACGCAAACATCCTACCTAGTCCTCATTTATAACGCAAAGCTAGTGGTGTGTTTTGTTTCTCTCGGAAGGCTCGTAGATCAAAACACTTCATCAAATTAAACTAGTTTATTATGCGAGAATTCTACAACAGAAAAGTATGAAGGAAAGCGAAATGTTTACAGTTAAACGTTTAAGCGTATCTGCAGATACAAGAATACAAGAGAATGTGAGAGAATCAGAGAATGTGCGTGTATGCCAATGAACTTCAGCGGCCAGCTTCGCCTTATATAGCTGTGCCAGGGAATAATCTAGAAAGAAACTTCTAGAAAATTCTACAAGGTAAGACTATTGTTCTACTATACAATGGAACGTTCTACAATGTTCTATTTAATTCTAATAGATGCCAGCGATCTCCACAGCAGCGAGCAGCAGTTTGTACTGAATTAAAGTTATAAGGTTATAGACAGAGTATAATGGTGACGTCAAAACAATAACATCAGCAGTTTTTCAAGCAAAAATTGAGAAAAATAGAACATCTAATTAAGTCGCCGGCACTCCTCTTGGTAGACGTGTACTAAAATACGGCCCACATCATCGTGTAGCGCTCTTCTTGCTCTTTCTAAAGAGCTATATATCTTCTTCCGAGAGTTCCACCAGGCACCGCTGGAACGTTTTTTCTGCAGGCTGCTTGGTCAAAATTTCGAAAAGATCGGGAATTGGGGCCGAAAAATGTCTGTTACGGGACACCGAGGCCCTCTCGCGAATTCTAAATACATCTACTACACCCACCACTGAACGGCTATCTATCCATGACCAGGACCACCATCAGCCCCGTTCCCGTTCTCTAGAAATAAGAGGTATAAGTTTTGCAAAAAACGGCCGAAAATGGCCATTTTTGTAGGTTTTTCGCCCCCGTTCCTCCCGGCAGGCCCGATTCGAAAAATAAACCCTCAATAACACTACACCAGATCGAGACCTTTTGTTTGATATATAGATCGCCGCAAATGGTGCCGCCGTCGAAGCTGTAGCCTCGAATCTTATATATACACCAGCAAAATTAATATATAGAGCAGCAAAGGCCCCGCAAAAAATTTTGCTTATAAGCCCACTTATAATCAACAATGCGCGCACATTCTACATAGTGTTCATTTATTTATCTAAAGCAAAGCGAGCAGCAGCTTTTACTGAATTAAAGTTTTAAGTTTATAGGCAGAGTATAATGGATGACGTCAGAACAATGGTTTTGCGTCAGCAGTTTTCCAAGCGAAAATTGCCGAAAATAGAACATCTAAGTAACTCGTCGGCACTCCTTTTATTGGACGTGTTCTAAAGCATGGCAAACACAAGATCGGGAATTGGGGCCGAAAAATGTCTGTTGCGGGACACCGAGGCCCTCTCGCGAATTCTAAATACATCTACTACACCCAGCACTGAACGGGCTATCTATCCATAGCCAGCACCACCATCGGCCCTTTCCCGTTCTCCAGAAATAAGAGGTATAAATTTCGCAAAAAACGGCGAAAAACGGCAATTTTTGGAGGTTTTTCGCCCCCGTTTGTCTCGGTTTGCCCGATTCGAAAAATAAGCCCCCAATGGCACGACATTAGATCGAGACCTTTTGTTTGATTTATTGATCGCCGTAAATGGTGCTGTAGCTCTGGCCTGTAGCCTCGAATCTTATATATATATATATATATATATATATATATACCAGCGAAATTATTATATACGACTAGGATTCTGGTTTTAAGTGTTGGGAGGAACCTGACCAGGATTCTGGTTTCAAGTGCCGGAAGGAACCTGACCAGGATTCTGGTTTCAAGCGTCGGGAGGAACCTGACCAGCAATGTAGGAAGAATTAACAAAACTTACAAAAGGAAAATTATAAGCATCACTGAACTCTCCCAAGACTAACTACGAGAATACACATTGTAATCTGTACAATAATGACATCACAAAATCGTTTAAAACATTTTAGACGGTTTTAATTATATTTATTTCGAACATTAAAGCATACAAGCGAAAATTCTATAATATAAAAATTTAAATTTCTTAAACACAAGTAGTAAGTCAATATAATTCGAATAGTAGAATACGTTATGGACTTTACACGACTGATTTGTAATATAAACAACAACGGACAAAATTAATGGTTTTTGTAAAAAACAAACAATTTTTCCTAAGAATAAAACAACAAATAAAAAGGGTCACCAAAATTAAAACAAAATTTTTTAGCCTAATCTTTTTGTGCATAACTCAAGCATTTTGCATGCTGAAGTTGTAAATTCTTTTCCAATAACACGCTTAGGATTCCGCGAACCACAGTACAAGCGTATGTACCTCCACTCATCCTCCAGAGACCAGATAAGACGATTGTCGCAGACCAACCACATACCTAGAAAATAAAATCCTTGTTAGCCATAGGCGTACGATGCTTGGGGTTAAGGGGGGAGGGGGCGATTGCCTTCCCACAGCAAAAGAATTGTATTTCAGGGCAAAAGCTAATTATTTTGAGAAGCCAATAATTACGTTTTAAAATTTTGAAATTTAAGATTTCAGTGTTCAAAAATTGCTTGCGTACTGCCTTACGCGCCTCTCTCTCTCTTCACTGCCTGCAACTAAAGATTTCTTTGTGTGACGAATTGTTTATAAACTTTAATAATTATAAAGCTATAATAATGCCTGCTATAGTTCACTAAACCTCATAAGTCCATTTTTCACTTGTTAAGCACATGCTCCTCAATGTGCTGGCAAAGTTATAGACGTGTTTGCAAAAGGAAAAACATAATCTGGGTCACCATTATTTCTTTAATTTGAATTTGTCAAACGTTAGAAAAACTATTGTGAAAGTATTTGCATGTTTGTTCAGTGAAAATGCAAATCTTTGACTTGTGTCTTGTTAGACTAGTGATTTCTTAGTAAAGGATATTTATTATAATTTGGTGTTCTTGCATTTATTTATTATTACTATTGCAATTGCTATATGGTGTGATGTCAGGAGCTGATTGTCTCCCCCCCTCAAATTAGAGCAACTTGGAAAATTTTCAGAGCAAATTTATTGTACCTCCCCCTTGTGAAACTTCCTCCCGTACGCCTATGTTGCTAGCATTTCTGTAATGAGTAATTTTAATAAAACATTCTGCCACGTGAAACATTTTGAAACCTTGTTCAGGACAAAAAATTGCGGAATTTGGTTTTAGTAATTTCTTTGAATTTTTGCTTAGTCACATCCTGTTAGCTGGAGCTTTGTTGTTCACCCACTGAATTAAGCAGTAAAATACATGCATAAATTTACAAACATTTATTAGTTTTAGATTTACCCTGAGTAAATAAAGCAAAAATTACAATCTGCAAATCACGAAGCCTTCTGGTAATGCACGTTATACAAGTTATACCAGCACACCAGGAAGGGGGGCTAGCTGTTTCAAACCTCCCCCGCACGAATTCTGGCTAAATAAACCTGAGGCCCGTAACGACTGTTTACCAACCTAATAACAGATTTCGTTTTTATGATTTCTAAAGGCAAGGATCTTTTTATAAAGGAGATTTTCCAATGTTTACTAGGGATTTTTTCGATATTTTGTCACTTCTGTTTGCCAAAGGTGAAACTTACCTCTAACCATTATACTAACTTCAGAAGTGGAACGACTTGGGTGTAGCTCAGGCTTCTCTATGCTTTCCACCCCCTGTACATGTAAGAAAGAAAAGTCTGGATGTTGAGTCAGATCCAAGGCAGGAATTTTCAAATCTCGACTGCCAAAGAAAATGATCAGTACTCGTAGACCAGTTACTTCAGCAAAAGCTTGTGGGTGTATGTGCAAGAGCTCAGCATTATAAGCGAATGTAAGCCGTTCAACGGTACCTACAATAGCATTAGCATGCAAGGTAGTGAATTTACTTAAGTCTATAGATAATGTACGCACTGATTTGCCGGTAAAATTCATTCTGAAAGGATCTCCACCTGCTGATTCGTCGGTTATGAAATGTTCGATATCCAGCTTACGTATAGGTTGAGGAAGCTTATCAGCTATATTCTGAATATCTTCAGGTTTCAAGCAATAACCTTCATATGGTGTTCCCCGGTAGCACTTTCGTTCTTGAACGTTTGGCCTGCAGACTATTGTACAATTGTCTCCACTGTAATAGCGTGTGATATGAAAGCATAAGTGGTGGTCAATCATTTCACAAAAGTCTGAAAACCCTGGCTGAATGCACATGACAACAATAATAAATGCACCACAAAGGATTATAGAAACTTTAGGTGCCTCCATCTTAGGTGCAAACAAGTCAACAAGTTAAGTTGGTACGCTTGACTGACTTCGAAAGGGATATTGAAGGTAGGAGACAAAAGTTTCAACTGAGCAAGAATTAGAATGTTTATGATGAATGTCAGCCATCACTAACAATAGACAATGCTGCACCGTAACTATGACAACATGACGTAATAATGTCTCTCGGTAACTTATTAGAATTATTATATGTACAGCAAAAACATTTCTTGAATATTCGGAAAAACTAAACCTAAACTATGCTATAATTGCAAAATGTTCAGGTTTACTTTCTTAAAATAACATTCGTTCATTTTTATCAGCGGCAATGATTTCTATTGAGTTTCTTTAAAAATTGAAAGTTTGGGATCGAGATTTTGGTGTCTGGATCATAATGACTGCAATCCATAATGACGACTAGCAAAGGCCCGCAAAAAATTTTGCTTATAAACCCACTTATAATCAACAATGCCCGAACATTCTACATAGTGTTCATTTATTTACCTAAGCCTAAGGCAAAGCCAACAGGAGCAGCTTTTACTGAATTAAAGTTATAAGATTATAGGCAGAACATAATGGATGACGTCAGAACAATGGTTTTGCGTCAGCTGTTTTCCAAGCGAAAATTGCCAAAAATAGAACATCTAATTTACTCGTTGGCACTCCTGGTTGACGTTTCCTACAACATAGCCTACATCATCGTGTAGCCCTGTTCTTGCTCTTTCTAAAGGGCCATATATCTCCTT
Source organism: Tubiluchus corallicola (assembly GCA_030141605.1). NCBI lineage: Eukaryota > Metazoa > Priapulida > Priapulimorpha > Priapulimorphida > Tubiluchidae > Tubiluchus > Tubiluchus corallicola. The sequence continues at coordinate 145,279 of JAQGDQ010000436.1, forward strand.
TCGAAAGTCCCACCAGGCGCCACTAGAGCTGTTTTCTGCAGGCCATTTGGTCAAAATTTCGAAAAAATCGCGAGTTGGGTCCGGAAAAACGCCCTTTACGGGACGCCGTGACCCTCTCGCAAATTCTAAATACGCCTATTACACCCACCGTTAAACGGGCGATCTATTCATAGCCAGCACCAGCCATGGCCAGTTCCGTTCTTCAGAAATAAGACGTATAAATTTTGCAAAAAACGGCAGAAAAACTGGCCATTTTTGGAGGTTTTTTGCCACCCGTTCCTCCCAGTGGGCCCGATTAGAAAAATAGACCATGAATGGCACGACGCTAGATCGAGACCTTTCGTTTGATGTGTAGATCGCCGCAAATGGTGCCATCGAAGCTGTAGCCTCGAATCTTATATATATATATAAGATTCGAGGCTGCAGCTCTGACGACGGCACCATTTGCGGCGATCCATACATCAGCCGCATCTATATATATCACGTATATGTATCACATATACCATATCACATATATATATATATATACCAGCGAAATTAATATATAGATATACCAAGAATATTAATATAATAGATGACAATAATTTATCAATTCAATTCAATTTTATTTGCACGAATACATACAATGTACATTGGCAGAGCAATACACGTTAAATACTGGCTGTGTGCAAAGTTATTTTCATAACAAATGTTAGGATATGGTATACTGTTACTAACATCACAGTTACATAAAAATTGTATAATTTAGCAATGGAAAAAGAAAAATGACCTAAAAGTAGTAAGTATCTGTACAAGCTTTTTAAGTGAAAGATTATTAAAATAAAATAATGAGAGTTACAAAAAAATTAGTTAGAGTCTGCTGCCAAAGTGCTGATTTCTTCTTCCCTAGGAATCGGAGTTGTTGCCAAAAGTTTCTTGCATTGATGTCGTAGATGTATAGATAGATGAACTGATGCGGATTACGATCCAAACTTATAAATACATAACGCACAAAGCCTATAAAAATAAAATAAAAAACGATTAATAAAATGTACTTTATGCAATGTACAATTATACAGAAATGCTTAAAATTCTTAACTCTTAAGCACTTGAATAGTTCAGAGATTTCCATTCAATTAAATTCAGTTTATTCACTCAAATATGTGATAAAAAAATCTTGGAAAATGGGCTATGATTTATTATAACTATTACACAAAGTACTTTCAGTAAATTAACAGATAAAACCAAACAGAGAATTTTAATTAATAATTAACTAAGACTAATAATAGTAAAAGCTTACAGATATTTACATTAGACAAAATAATATTATGTGAAACCAGCATTCCTCATTATTGTTTGTGTGTGGTATAGGGAGTTTTGTTTGATCTACAGAGCATGCATTCACTGATAAAGCTACCAAAATTGTTAAGGTCAGACTTATTGTTGGAGCAAAATAACCAAAATATGGAAAAAACCGAGCCCTTTAAAAAAGTAAAATTATAAAAATTATAATTGTTGTCTGATTTCTTTATATGCGGGGCATTCAAACACAAAGTGGTGCTCATCCTCTATTGGGTTTTGTATGTTATCTCTACTACTGATGCAGAAGGAACAGAGTCTTTCATTTTCTTTTTGGTTTATATATCTGCCTTTTTCAATTTGTAGGTCATGATCGCTTATTCTGAGGTTCGTTACCTTACATCTGTGTTGCTTATTAGTTATGGTTTGAAGGTATGGCTCTACATGGTATGTGTATTTCATGCTTCTGTAAAACCTTAACTTGTTCTTTCCTCTAGTTTTCTGTTGTCATTAAATAGTCAACAGATGGCGCTACGGGCAGTTGTATTGATTTTGCAAGCGTGTGGTGGTGGCAGGCAGTTTCCTCTGTCAGTCAGTTACTATCAATGTTGTTGTTTCCTCTTACCGTGCGTAGATTATTTATGTAAACATATTGTTGTGTTTTAAAAGTATGGGCAATACGGACACAAAATTGAATTTTCGAAAAGCAGTTATTCAGTTAACAACTAAAACACAGGTAAATCTCTGTTTCATGTCATGTTTGGAGTCACTGATCTGTCTCTACTCTACTAGAATCAGAATGAAATTGAATACATAAAAGGCTTCACATTTTTCATAGCTCCAGCTGTGTGATATAAAATCAGATGTTTTTATAAAACCTAAAAACCGCTACTAAAATAAGCAAGTACAAGGTTAGTTAAGTACCAACATTCAATTTTATTTTCTCAATGGCAGTTCGTCATAATTATTTTTACATTTCATTGCAGCTGAGAAGGAGCAGCGAAAGACCTATTGGTCACTTGGTCAGCTGCCCTTATTAAAAATACAAGTTTACTCACAGGCTCATGACATTTTTTAGGTGTTTGTGTATGTATAAAAGGCAAAAGCAACAAAAATCAACTCAAAGGAGAAATGCAATTCAAAGCATAACAAGACATAACATCAAGCAAAAAATTAATGAAATTCAATGTAGAGCAAAAAATTCTACTCAAAGCAAAAATGCAATTTCACTCAAAATAAAAGGAAGTTATCACAAGCAATGCAAAACGGAATTTAACTTATAGCAAAAAATTATATCAAACAAAATGAAACTCATAGCGAAAATTTTATAAAGCAAAAGCAATTCAACTGAAGGTAAAAGAATTTGTTAAAACCAAAGCAAAACAGAATTCAGCTTAGTTTTTTTTTCAATTACTAGTAGGCCTATAAATGATTGCATTTCATTGGTATAGTGGATTTGAAAAGCGTTTTGATCTCTTTTGTTAAGTTATCTGAAAACTTATCATTCAAACTGTAAATATGCATTCAATTTTTCATGATTAATAACTATGTTATTGTTTGTTAGCCTGTTGAGGCGAGTGACGATCAGTTTTGGGACCAGTTCTTTGCTGAGACGCTTGTTGGCGTGCAGGACTTTTTCACTCTCATACCAGCAGCGGAGATACGAGCATTGCGTGAAGAATCTCCATCCAACCTTGCTACGCTATGCTATAAAGCCGTGGAAAAACTTGTTCATGCTTCCGAGTCAGCATGTGGAACGCAGCTTGAGCAGCAAATTGGTAATTCATTTAGTAACTAGTCATTAACAGAAGACTGAAAATGCCCATATACAGTAAGTCCTTGCTTAACGATCTCCACTTAACGACGTTTTGTTTTTGTGAGCAATTTTGCGTGCAACGTGTTGCTGTAGCAACCAGACTAAGTATGTAGGTAAAATTCCCAAGGTCGTCCCAGGGCTTGGTTTTGACTCTGCAGTGTTTCTTGTTCAACAGCTGTCTAGTCTTAAACATTAACCAAACAGAAACCGCTATAGCTAGGCATTGGTAAGTAAAATATCTAAGTGGTTTCAGGCAAACAGGAAGATATTAATCGTACAAATATGAATAAAACTCATAGAATTTTAACTTATATGATTTAAGCAGTACTGAATTTTGTCTCTGAAATGTATCTGAATTCTTTTACATTGCTGCCTGTAGAAGTCTTGGCTTCGTTTAACAACGTTTCACTTAACGTCGCATTTTGTTGGAATCCATTATCGTTAAGCGAAGACTTGCTGTACTGTAGTTATTTTACCTTATAGGAACATTTAGTTTATCTTTTTTTTTACTGCAACAAACCACTAAACCAGATATCAAAATACTTTTAATCAATGATAATAAAATTTCTTCCTTTAGTTTTAAACTGTGTGAGGCTTCTCACCAGGATCATGCCGTACATTTTTGAAGATCCGGAGTGGAGAGGATTTTTCTGGTCAACTCTTCCGGGACAGCAGGAAGACGAAAATGGCGAGGTGATTGAAGGTTTTATTGCCAAGTGTCGCTGTTTTGCTCGTGAACTATTCATTTGTAAGCTGTAGGCATGGTCCAAAATCGACATTCGTCTTGCAATTCATTTAACACCAATTACATGCTTTGTTGAAGTTTACATGTATGTAGAAATAAAAGTAATAGCTCTGTATCCTTGTCACCAAGAAAGTCACAAGAAAGTCACAGCTAAGAAATTGTATTGATTTTTTTATTTGTTTTTAATTTTCCCTATCAAGTTTGCTGACTTCCATTTTTCTACATACTGCATATCTATCTAATATTGACGTATATATTTGAATAGTTTACTGAGTATTGTATTTTTGTTTTTAGGCAATACCCTTGGCGCAGTCTCTAGTTAATGCATGCTGTGTAAGTAAACATTTTCTACATATCTTATTAAGCCATAAACATTTGCTTTTGTTGGCATATGTAGTCCAGTAATCAGTATCAATAAAGAAATTTAAAATATTACTAGTTAAAACCATAATCAAAATTTGTAATCAGTAAGTATTTGTGTGTAAGCTATAACTGATTTTTCTCAAATTTTCTTAAACATTTGTTTGTAAACTTGTTACTTGTTCAACAATAACTGTTTCTCTTTGTTTAAAATGTTTGTGAGATCTTTTATTTTGCTTTTAGGACTTGCTGTTTTGTCCGGATTTTACCGTAAGCACGTCTAAGAAGGTTGGACCCGTACGTATATACATATACATATTTGCATAAATTTGTTGTTATCAGCAAGCGAATTATTCTTGGAGATATCACACAAAAAAATTTCTTTTTTGATGGTGCCATATCAGTGCTGCAATAATTCTCACATTAATACCAAGATGTCATTTTTTGTCTAAAAAAATCCTCTAAACGCTCTTTATCAGTTTTAAGACCACAAATTTTCTGGTCAATGGTGACGTTCAAGTCCATTAAGTACGAAAACTACGGATGATGTTACCATTTCACTTAGTTGTTGTTATGCTTAGGATGTGGCAGAGGACCTTCAGTCTATTGATTCATGCGAATACATCTGGGAGGCGGGTGTGGGTTTTGCTCATTCCCCTGCAAAACACCCCCAGCACCTGTCGAATCGCACTGACATTCTCAAGCTCATACTCACCTGTTTCTCAGAAAGCATGTACATTTGTTCAGGTAAAAAACATTAATTGTATTCGTCTATGCTTTGTGCAGCCAGGATTGCTTTTGATTAACTCACTGAATATATATTGTTTATTTCTAAGATTGCAAGTAACCTCTTTTGATTAATTTAATGTAAAAATTGTCACTATTGAAATTAAAGTATACATTTTATAGGAGTTTTAAATTAATTTAGTTTTTTTGACAAATTTTGCATTTACAAAGAAGCAAGCTTTTACTTTAAAAGAGTTTTACATAATTTTTGCTAAGATATTTAAAAATTGTCAAATTTAAAATCAATGTTAAATTTTTATCTAGATACTCAGTCACAGTCCAATAAGTGGATTCTCTACTTCACCTCTGCAGAGAATCGTCACGCGTTGCCTCTCTTCACCTCCCTTCTGAACACGGTGAGCGCGTACGATCCGATTGGCTACGGCATTCCCTATAATCATCTCATGTTCACCGACTACGTAGAACCCCTGGTGGAGACCGCGTTACAAGTGCTTGTGGTCACGCTTGATCATGATTACTCTGGAAATGATGAGGAGTTTTCTAATGAGGTGAGCCGGGTTGTTTTCATTAATTTGTGGCACTTCTGGTTATACTGAATTCACGCTTTTGGAGAAACATTAGTGTCAGTTATGTATTTGATGAATGGCAAAGATCAAAATTTCAAAATTTGCATTATGTTTATTATCTTATTATTATGATTTTGAATTATTGTTATTATTTTTAATCTATTCAAGTTCATAAGAAGAAACGCCAAACTAACCCAATAAATCACTGGGTGTAGCAAGTGGTCATCAATAGTTAAATAATTACTATGCTTCATCAGGTTTCGGGGCTTAACTGGATCTCCAATCGGCTTTAGTGGAATATGCTGTTATCTGTATGGGATATGGCAATATAGTGCAACAGCCAACTAACACCTTGGTTTTTAGTGAGCTGTGTGGAAGGTCTAGTTAACTGCAAAACCTGATGAAGCATAGTAACTGTTTCTTGGCAATTAGCCTTTTCTTGGGCTGATGCATCTTCATCTGTGTCATTTGACTTGTTGTGAGAGTTAAAATTGTAAACAATAATAATAATAATAGCTTAATAAGTAGTATAATCTTACGGGAAGGTTACATACGTAACAAAGAGATTTTGTTCAATTATTTACATGTTGCATTTCAGAACAACGATAACCTTTTCATCAACTATCTGTCTCGGATACATCGTGAGGAAGATTTCAGGTTTATCCTGCGTGGACTCAGCCGTCTTCTGACCAACCCTCTGGTGCAGACGTATCTTCCCGGTTCCTGTAAGAAAGTGAATTTCCATCAGGAACTGCTCATCCTTTTCTGGAAAATGTGTGATGCCAATAAGGTAAAGATCATTTATGTTAAAAATTAATTAACTTGTGGCTTCGTTTCAGTGGCTTCATTTTGTTTCGTAACAGAGATTTCTAAAGAATTTCTTGTCCCTCTAAAATTTAAATCAGTTCTTGAGTCGTATGGGCCTAATTAGTCAATTTCTTTAATTGAAAATAACATATCTTTATGTTTTTTATAGTTCGATATATAGTTTAACACAACTTTCGTAACACTGCAAAAATGGCTAACTTGGTTTATATCATCGAACCTAGCGCATTATCACCATTAGCATCAATTCATTATCATTGTCATCAGCATTGATATCACCATCGTTGTCATCATCATCATCATCGTTATCAACATCTTCTTTATCGTTTTCTCGCTTCTGTTTACTTCGCTCCATTTAACATATTTTTTGTTGTTGTTGTTTATATAATTAATTTAGTCTTATCCACATTGAGCATAACTCATAAGTTAATTTTGTTTGCTGCACTCATAGCACTGTAATGCACTGTTAATTTGTAATTGTATAACTACTTGTATTTTTGTATTGTGCTAAATGGATGAATAAAGAAATCTAAAACTAAGATCAACTTGGAAATAAAGAAAATGCACAAATGATAGATATTATAAGTCGCCTTTACAACATTTAATCAGATTATTGAACTGTAAAGAGGAAATCAAATGAAACATTTTGAGAAATTTAGTTGTTTTGTTTTAATGGTCGGTTTGCATAACTCGTGTTTGCTTTTCATGGCTGACTAGTTTTTTGATACGCATATTTTTATGTAAATTGCTAAGTAATTTATTAATACTAAAGTAATTATTAATACTAAGTAATTATTAATGAATTAAGTGCTAACTAAATTAATATAGCTTAGTTAGTTATTGTGACTTGAATTATCCTTTTACCATTTATATATTTTGCTGTTTTTAACTGTCATATGTTGTCTTAATAAACTAAGTGACTTAATGTATCGTGACGGAAACACATCAAGGCTTGAATGCATTCTTTACAAACATGTTAACGGTGTTGTTCATTGACCGACCAGGTTTTGCTACAGCTCAAAATTTAAAAAGTAAAGGTTTGATAATCTCAATTCTGACGTCTTATCAGGAACTTTTTTATCCCGGGGGAGTATTTTTAATTTTTGAGTAACGAAGGGATATATGCGAATTAGATTAAAATAATTATGTAGGAAACGTTTAGTAGAATTCACCTGAGCCATAAGAAGCCAGTTTACCATACAGCCATACAGCAAAGCCTTCGTGCATGATTTTATGTTTAACGTGGCAGAATTAGTTCCCAATTTCCATTGCATGATCAGAATTTATGCAACTATTAAGAGTATAAGAGTGTTTATCCAAAATGTCTTTACTTAGCCAATTTCCTGGGTAAGTTTGAGAGCACAAAACTGTCGGGTAGTGATGTTAAGCTCTAGGGTTTCATTGTTGTAATTTTACGAATTTTATTGTTTTTTGCAGAAGTTCCTTTTTTACGTTTTGAAAAGTTCCGATGTTCTCGAGGTTCTCGTCCCGATTCTGTACCACATCAACGACGCTCGAGCTGACCAGTGTAAGTAAGGTTGTTAAATCAGGTTTTGATGAACATTTTATACAGAACGAGAAATTCATCTGTGGGCGTGGTTTACTACAATGTTAATCATAGAATCCAAGCTTCTCTAATGAGGCAACTTTATGGTGGGTACACCAAATCCTACACGTGTGTGTCGTAAGAATGACATGTCATGTCACGGAAAATTTCATAAGAATGTTTTTAAAGTGTTTGCTTCATACCACGCATTGGTGCAACTAAGTTAACAATCTCCAAATGTACAATGAGACCGGTTTTTTAATCCTAGTCTAGTTCTTGACATTCGGTTTCCATGTTACTGCCTTGGTTTTGTGTTCGGCCTCACGTTAAACTAACACCCTGTGTGAATTCTTAGTATTATTTATGTTGTTCGCCTTCCGGTTTCTTTTTGTACGTTTGCGCAAAACAGATGGGGTTTGTTACAGTTACAGTTTACAGTTCACAGTTATAGTTTACAGTTACAGGTTACAGTTACAGTTTACAGTTACAGTTCACAGTTACAGTTTACAGTTACAGTTTATTTTATTTAACATCAGTTATTAGTCTATAAAGACTGTTTTCTGCCATAAATAAAAACATTGCCTAATTAAAATACATAGAATCTCTGTAGCCAAGAGAATACTATAAGATTAAGAGAGAGATGGTTAAGAGACAGAAAAAACTAGCACCCTAAGTGGAAAAAGCATATTTAGGTACAGTGGACTCTCGTTATAAGAATCACCTCGGGAGAAGGCAAAGTGATTCTTATAACGAGCGATTCTTATAACGAGCATGGCACAGAATTGGTTTAAAAAAATTTTATGCACATAAAAATTATTTATTTCCCGAAATTACGCTAGAAACGACATGAAACAGCATAATGTTTTTCTGGCCTAAAAAGGACCTAAAAATTCCTAGACTAATGTTTTTATTTCATGGTTGGGTAAATATTTCATGATGCCAGAATTGCCTTAAAATTTTTTTAATGCACATAATTTTTTTCCCGAAATTGTGCTGGAGACGACAGAAAACTCTACATCTACTGCTTGAAAAATATCGATAGCTTGCTTTGCTTCATTTCTCCTCTGGTGAGGCGGTCAATTTCGGCCCCCAACCGTTTCAATTGAAGGTTGTCCTCGAAGACTCGTGCCACCTTCTCGCTGGCCAACCCTCGGAAGCGCGTCATAAGCGGCGATGATTTTCACCTTTTCACTCACACTTCTGCTTTTCCGTTTGGATGCCATTTTTCAACTGACTGACACGCAAACAAACAAATTTGAAATCTCTGACAATGGAGTTGGCGCCAAAATTGCTTCTACTATCGAAAGAAGGGTGATTCTTATACGAGCGGATTTTCACTAGGAAAATGCCGATTCAATTCGGGAAACGCGATTTTGATTCTTATATCGAGCTGATTCTTATACGTGTGATTCTTGTAACGAGAGTCCACTGTAATTAAAAATACATAATACATATATAATAGAATACAAATATAATATGAAATATAATATAATAACTGCATACATAATATGACATATAATTACAGAAAGAAATTGACTATAAGTACAAGGATCTTAAATGAAACATATTTACTTGATCAAAGTACTTATTTTCACATTCCTATAATTATCAGAAATTTCATATAGAAGACACAAGATTAAATTTATAAAACGTACGAAGTTTAAAATTAAAGCTATTTGCAATTAAGTTTTTACAATAAAATATACACAATGATAAAATATGGGATTTGAATGCGGTATCTAAATGAGGTTGTGGTGAGTTTGATTCTCTCCTGGGGCACAATATCGGCAGTGACAGATTATACCGTCCCATTTGTTTATTAGACTTACAAAAGATGTTAAGTTGGGGGCATCACGATAGGTATTCATCGGGTAGGTTATTCCATAATTTGGCTCCTGTGTAGCGGAAAGAATTTAGACCGTAGTTAGTGGTTCTGCAATGTGCGATAACAAGTTCTAGGTTATCAGATCCTTCTGATGCTTGAAAAAGATCATTAGGGTCAGAACATTTATTTTATATATATATAATTTATTTTGCATACCTATGTAGCTGTTTCCCTTAACCTACATAAAGCGAGGTTTGGGCATTTGACTGACTATAATAAGCCGTCATAATCTGCTTCGAAATCATTAAGAACAAATGGATATCTCTTTTTTGTATTTTTTCAAGCGTCATAGTGTTCGTTTCACCTGTTGAATGGCCTTAAACATTGTGGGTTTTGGTTTTAGCTTTGACTATCTCATTTTTTTATTTTCTGTTGTTTTTTCTGGTCTCTGACACGTTTCTGAATATTGCAGTAGGGTGTGTTGACCGGCTCTCTTTTGCTGCTGCATAGACGACTATGTGCAAATTTTATTCGAAGCATTGAATCTTGACACTTTAGTTCATTTTCTATTTAGTGATGCTGTTATTTGTTAGTTACAGCATGCATTGCCCTAATGTAATAGCTGATTAGGTTTTTATCGCTAATGTTATTCACTTGTTAAAAATATCTGTAGTACCATGCTATCATTTCCTGTCATTCAGTTGTCCACTACGTTTACATAGGTGTCCAGTGGCAGCTCGTGTATAGGTACTGTGGAACTGCAGCACCCCCTATTTTCACTCAATATTATCGATAATATTCAATATAATAAGTATTTTTGTTTAATTCTTTCTTTATACTTGTACGGAACCAAAGCACGTGAGGGTAGTACTGTTTGCTTCACAACCCAGCCCAGTGTTGTGTTTGGCTGTTGTGTGCATTCGGCCATGCACACATGTCTGAGATAACATGCTGTACGCTGCACTGTTAGCATCTGCTGTTAGGCAGAGAAAGTACTGTTTCTCACACAGTTTGTTGTCAGTTCTCACATGCTCAAAAACCGTGTACCGGCATATTCTTGAACTGTGGCAATTTAGGCTATTCGTAAGCAAGAAAGTTTGTTGTTTAGAATTTTATGAAGTTTATGTATAAATTTTCGTATGTCTGTTTGTTTAAAATTACAATTACAAATTACAACCTTAAAATTACATTGTTTGTTTCGTTTTACACAGTACTAAAAATTTTCTGAAGCAGCAACCCCAGTAATTTTAACTACAGGCTGCTACTGGAGGAGTCATACTTGCATTCTGTTGATGTATGAAGGTTCTTGTTGTATTTCAGCTCGTGTTGGACTCATGCATATTGGAGTGTTCATTTTGTTGTTACTCAGCGGGGAACGGAACTTTGGTGTTCGATTGAACAAGCCGTATACAGTGAGAGTGCCAATGGACATACCCATGTTCACTGGAACGCATGCTGATCTTCTTATCATTGTACGTACACGAGTGTTACAAATTACTGAGGAGGCCTGTAAAGTACATTCTTTTATGAAATTGCTTCAAAAAATGTGTAAAACCATCAGCAATCTTCAAAACCAGTGAAAAATTTGTGCAGACATTTTTGAGAGCAAACGGGCAAAAAATATTTAAATGTCAGCGAAGGTTGTGCAAAAACTTTTTAAGCTTAACTTGAGGATTAAATTAAAATTATAATCAAGAATGCGCAAACATTCCACATAGGAGAGTGTTATTTGCTGTGCTTTTCCTGGTTAATGATTCCAACAAATTAGTAGAGATGTTGATATTGTGTGTCTTCAAAGGCTGAGCTGCTCAATCTAATCAGTAATATAGCAACAAAGTGTATGTTCTGTATAAGCTGCTGATCAACAGTTCGCCAGTATGAAACTTGAAACTACACAGTCACCATTCTCCCTTCGTAGGTCCATTCTTCTTTCAAAACAGATATAGAACTGTTCGCTATAATCCTTGCGGAACGCCATGTGAAGTATTTTTGTAAGCTCACTTTCTAATAATTTTTTTGAAAAAAATCTCATGGTTTGGGTCAAGAAAGAGCTGATCATTGACCACAAAATCTAAGTATGCACATTGCACACACACAGTTAAGTGGACAATTCTGGGCTGGATCTTAGTCACGTTCCTGTTCATTTGAACAAATTATGTAAATATTGGGCCAAAGATACTTGAAATTTCTTTTCTATCCTTTCTACCTTCCTGTTATTCCCACTTTTGGTCCTAATTTGAAAAATATATCATCTATAAAAGGTCGTTAAATTGAGACCACTCATTCGATGTGTGAGTAATCCATGTAGACATTGGAACTTTCATTTATATACATTATATGCATGTAAATTACATTATATGTGTATAACAGTATGCCAGCACTGCCTGACATTTCAAAACTTTTTTCATTGTGTAGTTTATCTAAACTATTTTGTTTTTCGGAAACGTATCCAAAAAATGTTCAGCCGAGGTTTCTATACTGAGTAGTAATGCGTTTATATATAATTTTAATAATATACGTTTTGTCTTCTTGTAGGTATTCCACAAGATTATCACTACAGGTCACACTCGTCTTCAACCTTTGTTCGATTGCCTGCTTACAATTATTGTCAACAGTAAGTACTAAGTTGACAACGTGCATGATTGAATTGTTGGTGTCAATATGAAAATGTTTCAAGTCAAGAATGTGTCATACTGCAACAAATTCAGGGCTTGTGGAAGAATGAATTTTAAAAAGTGAAGTACACAAAGAAATGCTAAGGAAAATTCAGTTTGACTAATCGTAATAACAGTTTATTGGTTATTGCAATCAACTTAAAGCAATGTAATGCTGTTGTGATAATTGTTCATGTTCTATCGTGGTTGAGTAGTCTGTATAGATGATATTATGTGGTTTGATTCATTAATACCAGTTTAGTACAAAGGTGACAATATAGAGGGTGCAAAAGTTTCAAACTCATGCGTGCGTCAAAATTGAAATTCTGTCAGTCCAATCAAAAAGTTTTGCTCAAATGAACTTCTGCAAGACTGTCTAGACTTTCAGGTTTGCGAGTCAGTGAACTTGCATAGAAGCATTCCTGTCTTTGTGCAGAGTTCAGGTACTAATCGTTTACAACTTTTAACATATAGAGCTTTGCTGGCTGTGTTACCGTAGCGGCTGATGGAAAGTGCAGTGTGTGCTATTCCCAAGTCAAATCACAATCATTTTTACGTTACTTTGCAGTTTCACCGTATCTGAAGACTCTTTCAATGGTCGCCAGCACCAAGTTGCTCCACCTATTAGAGGCTTTCAGTACTCCGTGGTTTCTCTTTTCCAGTCCGACGAATCACCACTTGGTGTTCTTCTTGTTGGAGGTGTTCAACAACATCATACAGTATCAGTTCGACGGTAAGTAGTACATTCACGATAGGTGTTGTGTTAGTCACCTTCACTCCTGAGTTCATTGGTCATGGATACAAGTCATGTGGTTTCAAATACTTTGTTTCCTATGTGTTACTCATTGTTTGTGTACTATTGTTTCCTATGTGTTACTCATTGTTTGTGTACTATTGTTTCCTATGTGTTACTCATTGTTTATGTACTATTGTTTCCTGTGTGTTGCTCATTGTTTGTGTACTATTGTTTCCTATGTGTTACTCATTGTTTGTATGTTATGTCTTGTATCTATATTATTTAACTGTAAGGTGTTAAATAGACACCTGTGCTAATGTTGTTCGTTGACTGAGCAAGATAAATAAATGTTAAGTGTTTTTAGCTTGTAAGTTTGATTATATAGTGTTTTGTTCTTCGAGAAACTGATTCTGTCATTGCATAATGGTAGAATGTACTCATAATGGTAGAAGGTACGCGTTGAATAATTCAATTTTTGTGACAAAATTGGTCAGTAGAAGAGAAACATGAAAAAACGTGACTGAAGTTGAATTTGAACCTAGGACCTTTGGATTACAAGTGCATGCTTTTACTAACAATTGTTGATCAAATCTCCTGTGGACCTTAAATACGTTTTCTTTATCAGGTAATTCCAATCTGGTGTACACAATCATTCGCAAACGAAATGTTTTTCATCAGTTGGCTAACCTGCCAACGGATGGTGTCACGATCGCCAAGACGCTGGCAAAGAAGGGCAAGCGGACATCGTCACAAGTCAGTGCCGATAAAAGTACGGAAGAGGTGGAGGGAAGGATGGAAGGAGCAATTCCAGCAAAAGAAGCTGAGCCTGGCACGCTGAATGCTTCATTATGTGCAACACCTGGTACTTGGTTTTAATTGTTTTTTATTGTTCCTGATAGAGAAATGCACAAAGATTTCTGGCCACTCTTAAGAAGTTGTTTGTATTTTTGTGTTTGTCCCTCCCTAAAGCTTTTGCGAGTTTCTTTCGCTGTTACGCTGAGTGATGTAGTCAGTTACAAAGTCAGAAGACATGGATTTATGCTGAATATTTGTCCAATGGTCTTTTTTCTTTCAGTTTGATATCTTTATTTTTCATCTTCTGGTTTGTCTTGCAAGTTGCAGAGAAAGTGGAGATACTTTTAATTGCACTCACTAATATTATTCATAAATGGTAGCTGAGTTGTAGGAAAGCCTGATAAGCTTTCGTAAAGGTTAAATTTTGCTAGGCGTAATTTAAAGTCAGTCATGTGATGATTTAATTACGTACTCGTAAAGGCAGTTGCAATAAAGAGAATTGATCTTATGTTATTCAACTTGTTTGAAGAGTGGTGATTTGAAGTTATGCTCTGGTTGCATGACTTACGGCACATCAAGCTAGTAAGTTTTCTTTCAGACAGCAAACTCACAAGCTTTGCAAGTTTTTGTTGGCAGACTATTGCAAATTCTCAGTCAGTTCCTGCAAGTTGATATCTTGCTAGTTACTGTCTAGTGTGGATGTCTTGGCGAGTTACTGTTGACACTTCTCTCGCAGTGAATAGAGAAGTGAGTGTCAGCTATAGTGGAGTCACTCGCAGTAAGTTTTGCTCTCTAGTCTGAACACGCTTGCAAGTTACTGTCTAGTGTGGATGCCTTGGCGAGTTACTCTCGACAGTTCTCGTGCAGTGAATAGAGAAGTGAGTGTCAGCTGTAGTGGAGTCACTCGCAGTAAGTTTTGCTCTCTAGTCTGAACACGCTTGCAAGTTACTTAGCGAATTTACATGGCCAGAAAACTCACTAGTCTGAACGTGCCATTAGAGTCTGAATTGGGGTTAGAGTTAGAGTTAGGCTTAACTCCATAAGGTTCAAGTGTAAAATATGATGATTTCCCTCGGTAGTTCTGCTTTAGTTGCTAAGTTCTGCTAAGTTCTGCATTGTTAGTGTAAATGTTATAGTTAGTTTGGGTTTGGATTAAAGATAGATTTAGTGCTTACTGTTTCATTAATGTACTGTCTGAAAACACACTATAAGCACAGCAGGTAATAGTGCGAGAAACATTAGCTGTGTTCAATATTTGCGGTTTGATTTGCCGTGCTGATTTAATCTGTTGTGGAAGCAGCATCCAAACATGGCTAAAATACTTCTGCTGGTTCAGTGGCTCAACTTAGAGGGTGATTTTTGATAGTAGTCTAGGTTCCTGTTTTGCCACAAGCATCAGCATTGAGTAGGCCATGCCTTTGAATGCATATGAATGCAGCATTCTAGATTGCAGTGTGTAAAATTGTATAAAGAAGTACACAAATAACAGTAAAATAAGATTTCTGCTATTGACATTGTAGCTATTGGTAAGATGACAGAAGAGTCTCGACCATCCACATCGATGCCGACGTTAAAGGAAATAGCTGAAGATTCTCGCTCCGCAGCGGAAACCGTGCAACCTGCCGGGGAGAATGTGGTTGATGTGGGAGCAGGCGGCGATGCTCGTGCCACAGAAGGCACAGAGTCTGCCCCGGAAGAGGAACAGGAAGAGAAGAAGCGAGGTCAACTGGAGAAGAGTCACAGTCTGGTAGGTTTGTTGTAGTGTTGCATGATATGTTCTTTGTTACTTGTGTTTTTCGCAAGACAGCTACAAATGTACGTTATTATTGTATATACATTATACATATGTGTATGTCTAGCTGGCTTGTGAAAATGCTCTGATGACGATACTGCATTGAAACGTAAGCAGTAAAGAGATGCCATGTTGTTATCAACAATAGTCGTTGTTTTGATTTGATTATTGAGATTATTGAAACGAATAAGTTGCCGTGTTAATGTATGCTGTTAGATTTGTGTATGTGTTTCTTAATGACTTTAATTCACATGTTTGTTTACTGTTGTAAGAAATCCTTGCACTTTACAGATGGTCCACTGAAGCCGGTAGTTAAATATTCTGTTTAACATGTAGTAGCATGTGATTTTTATGTATAAACTTCTCCGCTTGAAACAACCCTTTCATCGTCACCGTGGATGTTTTGTCTCCGACATGTTTCATGGACATCGTTTTCTTGCAGCCAACACCCCCTGTCAGTCCGACTCAGTCATTGCATTCCACGAAATCAGAGAAACTGAAGATGAGTCGATCAGAAAACATTGCGCTGAATTCACAAGCTTGGACACCGACTCCGGAGTGGGTGAGTACTGTTTTTGTCACACCTAGTGCTATGGTGGGACCGTCTGAAAAATTAAATTGCCATTTTATTTTTTGCAAAATTCTTGAAATTTGTTTTGGTTTGTGATATGATATTTTTACTTTATTTATGTTAGTGATCCTTGCTCATTCCTCAATGGCTGTTTGCACAAGTATTTGTTGTTATTTACAGTGTTAATTGCTTATAAAGTTAATAAGTATTTTATTTATGAATGAAAGGAAAAATCTAGAATTATTGAAGTTTTTAAATCAAACTTTACTGTAAGAAATAGTCTAGTTTTGAATTCGTTCTTTGGTAAATAATCTTTAAATTATTGCTGTCATAGAGTTACTCCATGAATGTGGAATTTAGAACGTCATTTACCATTGCTATAGAATCCATTTGGTTGTAAAAATTTACACTACGGAGTAACTCTATCATGACGTGATGATATAAAAACAAACAGTCTGTTTATAGAGTTACATCGCAAATGACGAACCCAAAAATGAATTCAATTGGTTGTTGATTACTCTAGCACACGTAAACTAGCATTTGGAAATGCTTGATTGGTCGTTGAGCTATAAAGCTTGAACAAAGATCTGTCATCATCATCATCATCATCACCAAGGGGGTTGTGTTGTCTAATGGTCATAGTGTTGGCCTTGTAAACAAAGATCCCCGGCTATGATCATATTCAGTCTCGAGCTTCGACTTTTCACATTTCCTACTTTTCAGTTAAATTCGGTTTTCAAATTTGAATAATTGTGGTTCAGATTCTTTCGTGTATGTTGTTTGTTTGAAAAAATTGCACTCTGCTAAAATTATTGATTTTTTGTACGCTGACACTTGCAGGTGATATCCTGGAAGCAGAAGTTACCCCTGCAGACGATAATGAGAATGTTGCAAGTTTTAGTGCCACAAGTTGAGAAGATTTGCATTGATAAGTGAGTTTAATTTCTGCATTTAAGCAAATTAATAGTGGTGTTCTTTGTGTTTTTTACATATCACCCTAAGTAAGGCCAGAGACCAGTTTAAGTAGGGGCTACTGTAGAAAAGGGAAGGCATGAGTGCGTGTCCTGAGAAATGGAATCCTTTAATTTACTAGCAATGAGAAGTATCTACTAATGTTCTTCATGTTATAGTTAACAGCTTCCTGATAAAGAATTCCACACATAAGCAGCTCAAGTGAAGAAAATGGATTTATTAGCAGCTGTTTTCCATCTCGAAGTGTCCAGGGCAAGAATATAAGAAGCAGCACTAAAACGAGTTCACTACACCTTGCAAAACTGTTCGTCATTCCGCAATGTTACAAGACTTGTTTGAGTCTGACTGGTTGTGGTCGTTGTTGCGCAATTTCCTGTTGTGTGGTTCCTAATTAGTTCCATATGTAGGATATTTATGAAAATATACTAGAAATTTTGATAATTGCTAATTAGTAAATAAGTTCTTATAGTTAAAACAAATTATTCGATAAAACATTTATGCTACGTTATAATGTTCACTGGAAAATTAAATTTGCTCTTACGCCTGGTTTACGCTGAGACATTTGACATCGGACAAAATCGATTTTTTGAGGGCTAAATGTCTAGAGAAAATGCAAAAAGTTTCTGATTTTGTCCATTATGACGAACTGAAACAGCAAACGAGGAATTGTGAAATTGCAACTCTGACTGTAGAATGTTTGATTGTACAGGGGATTGACAGATGAAAGCGAGATATTGAAATTTCTACAACACGGCACTCTAGTCGGACTGCTTCCTGTACCACATCCGATACTAATCCGGAAGTACCAAGCTAACCAGGGAACCAGCATGTGGTTCCGTACATACATGTGGGGAGTCATCTACCTGCGGTGAGTTGTTTCCACATAGAGATTAGTGAGGTTGTAAAAAAAGTTGTTTTTTAATGCATGTGTCACATACGGAACGCCAACAGTGTTGTGAGTATAATAACACGATTTGATAACACAATCGACTGTCCTAGCAGCTGTCTTCAGCCATTTTGACGTAAAAATAACAAAATGGAGTGGAGCGAATGCTTACAAAGCACATAAGTAAACAAACTGACAAAAAGTTACACAGTGAATCCAAAGATGAAAAATACCCACCGTGAACGATGATGATCAAATAGCAATCACAGAGCAATAAATAGTCAGAAAATCACCTATGACTTACAAAACAAGAATGTGCTAGAAACAGGAATTTTCCTACTCGACAAGATGTATTGGGAATGACCAGGAACTGGTACCTTATTAATGATACCGCTCTAAGACTGTAAGATGAGCCACTGTACCATCAGAGGTGTCCTGGCCATGCTTGGGTATATGTTTACTGGATGAAACAGAAAAAATGTGCCGTAGTTTAGAGTGCAAAATGATTAGAAGCAAGCATTTTGCATTAACATTTCAAAGCGTGACACTACAATACATTAACTTTTGGCTGTGGAAGTTAACACTTCATACTTTTAGGAGTTTTTAAGTTACGGCTGAAAAACTTCTGCACGTTAAAAAATTAAACGTTTGAACAGTAGCTAATCATTAATTGAAAAATGGCCATATTTCACCGTCGACATGCTTAAAACATTCAGTAGTCAATACATGACAACTGAACAACACAAAAATCAACCAGCTTGCATCTTGGTCATCACCAGAGAAAACAAAGTACTGGTAAAAATTTGTTGTCAAAAGAAAATGGAATTTAATCCTACAAACTAGGGATTGCTGGAATTCCTAACAACAGCTGAAAAGAGTTGTTTGATGTGAAGGACCCAAGGCAAAAATTATTGAGTAGTGGAACCAAGTACCACTTAAAGAAGTGAGAAACTGTGTAAACTGTTAGAAGAAACGCCGTGAAAATGCACTTGCTAGTTTGCTTTGGGGGACACGTAGAGCGTTTGCGGTAAATTTTAGCAGTAGCCATCCATGAAAATTACTCCTGCATTTTACTCTTTTGACTTGTTGTTTTAAGACTTCTGTATCTGTGGAAAAATCCAAAGAATGACTTAAAATTTTTTGGAGTTTACACACAAGCGTCTGTAACGCCACTGTGATAATTTTCAAGAGTTTCCATTATTTTCTTCCTGTATTATCATGATCTTGGCACATTTTTTTGGACATCTCGTATATCGTACCTGTATGAGACAAACACTAAAATGATCAGAATCAGTATGTTGAATGAAACCACTCAGAGAGAGTAATGAACCTGCTTACATAGAGCACAAGTGCTTACCGCTTGGTCATGAACACATTTTAATTTTTTTATACATTTAGTTTAACTTTTTTCGTTAGTTTATTTTGCTGTCTAGGGTCGTCTAAAATCAATGGTATTTCATGCCATTCGTTTCATTTGTGTTTATAGGAATGTAGACCCACCGATATGGTATGACACAGACGTGAAATTATTCGAGATTCAGCGAATCTAAATATAAGACTTGATTTTTTCCACACCTTTCATCTTTGCATTCCTTAACAATGGTACGCTAGTGACATCTGCCAAATAGAAGCCTAACAAACTTTCAGTTTGTATCTTGGTCGAGAGAGCATCTCTTTAAGTTTTCATTGCTGCATTGCAATATTTGAATCAGTGTTTATATGTCGTGAATGATGTTTTGACTTGATTTTAGCAAACTCTTCGAAATCACAAGGCATTGTGGCCAGATTCCTGAGTATTACAGGGACATTTAATGAAGAAATTATTCATTTAGCCCAGTATCATTACGCAACTAATTAAAGTGGAACAAATGTGCACTAAAACGTTTTTAAATGACAATTTTCAATTTTTTACTTTCCTCGTTTTAGAGTTTTTTGTGTCCTCTTCAAAGATCCTCATGTTCTAAAAACTGTATGTCATCCTGCATGTAGGGGCATTTTAACCAATAGGCTAACTAGGCTACTGCCTAGGGTGCCAAAGCTTGAGGGTGTCACATTTTAGAAAAAAATCTGATTATCCTCGGAAAATGTGTATACTTTCATATTCATGTAAAGTGCACATCTTATAACTCACCACAGGCAGTTACTGAGGGCAGCTTTTATATAAGTGCCACGTAACGGACAGGTGCAAGGTATTACACAACAAGTAGTTGCGCAACCTGCTTGAATATAAACCCTATGAAAATACATGTAATTAATAATAACCGTGTGTAAACTACGTTGATAGTGTTTCTAATACACCACAAGTAATTGTTTGATCTGATCTTTATATAAACGACCATAAATTAACAA
The DNA here is from genome assembly GCA_030141605.1 of Tubiluchus corallicola. Classification (NCBI taxonomy): domain Eukaryota; kingdom Metazoa; phylum Priapulida; class Priapulimorpha; order Priapulimorphida; family Tubiluchidae; genus Tubiluchus; species Tubiluchus corallicola. Next base: position 165,742 of record JAQGDQ010000436.1, read on the forward strand.
TAGAGATGGATTGGACAGAACGATTATTCTAGGGCGTCGTAAAGTCCCTGCCTGCAAATGCTGATAATAATGCAGCACATGCATTAAAGTGTTTAACTAAGAAACAACTTTCTACGAGTTAAAGTAATAGTCATTAACGACAAGTATTAAGCCTGACTTGCTCAGTAATACGATATTTTCTAAATCGCTTTTGATTTATGAGCTAGATTTTCTTCATACATGTAAACTGGCATCTTAAAAGTAAGTCCTGTTTAATTTACGTGACTTGTGTCAGGACCACAATGTAGCTGTTTATCAAGTACAATCCTCTGACATGAGACGCTAAACCTGTAGAGAATATTCTAGATGCACATATATATTTGAAGACCTTCTCTTTAAATGAGAACACTAGAGGCAGTATGATAAGCCTGTCGAGAAGAAATTTTTCTTATAGTCACCTATTCATTTTTTGTCCAGGGCTAGCATTATTTAACTTTACCGTCAAACATTATGATCTCTCAGCATACCTATTGAATTTAGGCTTATTTTGGCTAATACTAATCAATCTTAAAACTTCAGTGTGACCTGATTGGCTCAATTTTTTGGCTGCACAATTTAATCATTCATAGACAATTATATTAATTATACCTATTTCTCTATCCTACTAATCACATTCATGTTCCGCAAAAATGATTCAGAAAAATTGAAGCCGTATTTACTGTTATGCACTCTCTCTATTAAAATTTTAAAATGACATTAAAATAAGTTTTCTTTGTTAGCTAGTATGGATGTGTTCCCTGGTAGTTACAAATATGCTGTACATTTTCCAGTTAGTAAACAGTATTGTCATTGTTTTGTAAAATTTTGTTGATACCTCCTTGTCTGTTACTCTCTGTCCAGTTGAATTTTTGTTTATATTCGTATTATACAGCTGCTTGAAGAAAATAAGGTGTTAAAATCACATGAAATATCATACTTTTAACAAGCGATTTTTCCTATATAGTACTTTTCAAACTGTAGTGAACTAAATGTGAATGTAAGTTGAGTGGATTTCAGCGGTTTTTGTAGATAATAGTTTTCTGACGCATTCCAGTAACTGTAGACATAATATACGGGGAAGGGGAATAGTAAAGGAATAATTTCATGTAATTTTACAGGTTCGTCCAGCAAAAATGTTCCCTCAAATTAGCTCATAATCCTACATTTTGGTAGAGGTGTGTAGAAGAGATCGACATCAACTCGTAGCCCGGTTTCTCCTCTTTTTCCAATGAACTGTAAATTTCGGCTTTAAAGAAAAACAGCTATTTTTCAAGCATCTGCCACTCCCAGGATAGCGGGACTAGAAGTTATTTTGTGGGAATGTTTTTTTAGACGACCCTGCATATGTGGCACATGTATAATGGACAAACAGTCAGTTTTTGTTTTGCCAATTACAGGACATAGATGTCTCAGATACCTCGTAATAAATACTTTTTACCACATGCCTGTAACACTCAAATTTTGAATAATTATTATCAATACATGTATGTGCTTTCAAATTGTCCCCATTGTGGAATGAATTATTTATTATCCTAATTTTAAGATTATTGATTATTAGAATAAACACAGAATTATTGAATTTTTGAAACCTTTCCTATACTTCCGTTAAGTTTAGTTTCAAAAAATCAATAATTGCGGTTCGTTTGTTCTTATCTTTAAAACTGTCTTAGCGTTATTTTTTTGAAGTTATAGAACTTGATTTCCTGGCACAATAAGTGCAAGCGATTTTGTTTTATTATGGAATTATCAGTATCTTCAGTTTGATCAAACGTTTTCCTTATGTGGTCAAATCAAATTATGCAAAACCTCCTTACAATTTGTGCTGTGCCATTTTGAATGAATTCTTTCTTTTTTTTGATATTTAATGCACAACACTATGTATTATACATATTGTAGTTGTATAAATGTATTATATATACAGTAAATATTGTATTTATTTATTTGAATGTATTTTTAAAGAATATCTTAAAGAAAGACAGCATTGTGTATACATTGATGTATAGGTTGTTGTTTCGTGTAATAGACGTAAGCATTGGATAAACTAGTTCGATTGTTTATGTGATATTTCTGGACAAAAAGTACGCAAAAGTGTTTGCTGCTGATTACGCCATCATTCAGAGGGTATAATTTGTGTAGTAATGACTGCAAATTCTGTATTGCGTAGTCTTTTTTGAATCCTGATGTTTAGAAGGTAAAAGCTAAGTTGCTTCATCTAAGCATATCTAGAAGACAATTACTTCTGTTAGTTCAATAACTGATTCTAGGGGCTTTGAAGTTGTGGTATTGATCTCAGGAACTAATTTTGCTTTGTTAAATTCATGGTGTATTCACCCTCAGATCACTTTGCACTGGTGAGTAGGGATAAAAAATATCCAATACTGTGACTCCAATATTGGCCACATGCTGTGGTTCGTGGTCATCTTGTGCCCATAGATGTTACTGAGTTACTGGTTTTTCTACTCACGTATAACCAGTAATTAGGGAAGCCCTGTAGATTCAAGGGTTGTAATGAGGTGAATACCTGTAAGTTTAATTGCAAGTGTTAGCAAGTCATGTGACACAGCGGCCAGGCAGTGCAGACATTTGAGTTTGTGGCCAGTGATGGAGTGACAAACAGTTTGTGTTTCATTGATGTAGTCTCGTTTGCGAGCGTACCTGATTGCATACACCTGAGGTAAAGAGTCACACTTCTTGCCTGTCATCTAAACAATGCCAAATCGTGCACCAATGAAAAGTGGTAAGTTGTTATGATTATTTTTTCATTGCTGAAATTTTTTACGTATCAATTTGAAAATGCCTACAAAAAGATAACTAAATAAAAGTTATGATGTGAAACATGCATGTATCATCGCAGTCAGGAAGCAGAAGAAAGGACTTTGTTAGGTGCCTGATGCACAGTGGAATTCCAAATAGTCAAAGAAAAATGATTAAAAAGCAATGGATTATTGGACAATTTAAAAAAAGAAATCAGTATAGCAAACTGGGATAGAAATGATGGGTAACAGAATGTTTAAGAAAGGAAGTTTGGGAAAATTCTACTTAATGAGTTAAGAGTTTACATCAGTATGTGACAACACAACTGTTTAATGTTAATCACATTGTCCATTGTATTGATACTTTGTCGTTAATCATCCAGTTGCAGACAAACCACTCAAATCACACGTTTCTCCTAGTCCTTTAATTGCTTACGTATCCTGCTAGCCTATGGTCTGCCATTTTTTAGATATTTTGTATAGTGAGTTGTTAACAATATTAGTTGTTTGGCACAAATTTTGTTGTAAAATTGAATTGTTGTCAATTTTTAGAGGTCTTCGCATCCAGCTCGAATCTTTCAACATAATAAGTAGATTTTTCTCAAATGTTACACAAAGGTCCTTGCACAAGTACAACAGTTTATACAATTTTTTGCTAAAGAACTAGGCTTCGTGTAATATATGCTCATAACAGATTCAAATAGGTGTAATAATAGGGCTATTCTATTGCTTTAGGTACTTATCAACTCAATCAGCTTGGTAGAAGGTTCAAAAACGGAAGACCATTACCGACGGAGCTGCGTCGCGAGATTATTGCCATGTTCCTGCGTGGCGTGAAACCTTGCGTAATAAGCCGTCATCTCCGAGTATCACATGGTTGTGTGAGCAAGATACTTAGCAAGCACCAGGTATGTTCCATTAGACTGCGCGGAAAAGCATTCAGAAATTGGCAATTATGAAATTACTGATGCATAGGTCACTGCATTTGCAAAAGGACAATGTGAGAGAGTCTCACTTGCAAAATATGAATTCCTCAAATTTGGGCGTCATTTGTCCCGGCTTGTACTTGGATAGTGATATTCTATATTGACCAGGGGACGGTTTCGCAAAGCCGTCACTAAGTTAACGATGTCGTTATTACATTCAATTCACTATTAATAATGATGTCGTTAAGTCAGTGACGGCTTTGTGAAACTGGACCCAGGGTATCTTTATTGAAATGAACCCTTACTTTGTCGGGGGTTGCGTTCTCTAAACTTAACTTTTGTTCCATTATATGCATGTTTGTTCAGATAAACTTCTTCAAGAATTATTATGATCCTTTTTTAGTTTAGAGACTTACTTCCAGGAAAGCCTAATAAGCAACTCCTGCTTCGTATGAAATGAATATTAGTAAAAATATGTGAGCGCATTAAAACAATGGGAGAAGTAGTATAATGCTTTTGATGTATTGTGTTAATTTAGTTTGACTGTGACTGTGAGAAAATATTTTTTTTTGCTTAAAGTTACAAATGTTGTTGAGAAATGAATACGGGCTACATAATTCTTACACTTTTTTATTGTAGGAGTGTAGTAGCAGTAATCAGTCGCTGGTTAACAGTGATGATTGCGTTACAACCCTGGCATCATCCACAGAAAGTGGCAATCTCGTTGGGTCAGTGACTGGAACTTATCAAGGTTTCCTTTCTGCTTCTGTTATAAAGCAGAACTTTATACTTGATTATCACTCTTTATGATTTTGTGCATAATTCTGAGTGACACATGTTCTGCTGTAGTCTGAAGCTTAGCCTCACATCAGTGCAGTTTCGTTTGACCTGGGTGCTCTGTTGACTTTTAAAATTTCGCTGAACAGCTATATGATTTTATTTTAAAATGCCCTATTTTTCAAAATCTTAGCTTAACTGTCATATTACAAAATTGTTACGTTTGATTCAGTTTTGTAAAGTTTTATCAAATTGACGCATTGCGAGTCGTTATGGGTGTAACTATAGTTAAGCGTGTGTGCTATAACTTCTAGTATGTGTCTGTACGGCATTTTATCGCTTTCTACATAGCTAATAGACACCTCATTTATGCCATCTGTAGGTGTAAATCACATATTGCGCAACAGAGAAAAACTTTTTTTGGAAAACAAACATAGACGAAAACGACTATCATTCACATTGCAACAGCTGAGCAGTTTAGAAGCAGCATTCAAACAAACGCCGTATCCGGACATCGCTATAAGAGAAGCACTTTCTCAACACCTGAATCTTACCGATACGAGAGTTCAGGTATTATGGTATAATTAGCAGTAAATTACTACTGCAGTTTAGCATGTGGTGTTATAATCCTGTTGCAAGCTGTCTGTTGAAAGCATGATCTAGCTTTCTCGTACAGTTGACAGAATTAGTTCCCAAAATTCACAAGTTAGTAAGCTAGAAGCAATTTCACGAATTTTGTTCTTGAGCCAATGTATAAAGCTAAGTTTCTGAGACAGTCAGTTTGTCAACAGATAAACAAATATTGGTTACAACATTAGATCAATTGCTGTTGTCTATCTGTGTACTAATTAGAGGTAGTAATGCTTAACTTTGGCAGTTTGGTTCTGAGATATACCACTTGCACGGTGTATACAAGTGGTTTTTTTAGAAATGGAGAGTGCATTGTGCAGACTGAATATCATTTCTTTTTATGGACAAGCTGAAGACTGAAGGGGGGTTACAGTTGTTGGGAGGTTTAGAAAGTTAGACTGCATATCAAATTTTAAGCGCATGCCTGAATTCCACGAGTGTATTTCAATAAAGTTAAGACATTTATTTTTAGATCTGGTTTAGTAATAGGAGAGCAAAGTGGCGAAAGCAAATGAGAGTGACATCTGTTATGGGAATGGAAAATTACACAGGAACCTCTGATTCTCCTCTCATAGCAGGTATGCTGAAATCAGTGCTTTTATAAAGTTACTATAACTTAAACCGAAATTTGGTATTAATTGACAGTTTAAAGCTTGTTATTATGAGATGTCATGAAAGTAGTGCTAATATAGTTCTGTTTTTATGCTTTTGTACATGTAGCACTCTTACAGTGTTAATTTAGTGTCTAAAGCTTTTCTCTAATGGATAATAATAATAATCTTTATTTAAAGTCGGCTTTTGGGTCAACAATTAACATTAGCTCAAAGAGCTATTATCGCCGACACTATATAACAATCTACAACTACATAACAGAGACTATTATTACCCCACTTTTACCCTAAATACCATGCAAGGCAATTAACGTTATTAGCATATTTATGTACAACACCAGGGATGAGAATTTTCCGCGGATACGCGGAATTCTGAGTTTTTGGAAGACCAGTAGTGCCATTTTTGTAAATTGCGTAAATTCGTTGAGAAAATTTTTTATGGACCCGGTACATTATTTCACAAGTTGACCGCTAGGTTGCAGGCCGTCACTTTGTTTACATCACGTACATCAGTGTAACCACGTGTATATCTCTATGTATAAAAATATAGAATCAATTGTGCGGAGTTATTTGAGTCAATTACAGACAGTTTTTATATACTTTTGCATAGGGGAGCGGCCAGTACTTAGACATTTTTGAGACAATTAGGTATCATGTATCCTTGATAGTTGAGTATTTTAAATTATGCATGAAACAAGGTAATTGATATTTTAAGTCCACTTAGAGGTTCTCTATGGTCACAAAATTGCAATTTGTTGCTGCCTACGCAGCCTCCAAATGCCTGTTTCAGAGTTTTTTGCAATTTGTCATTCTCATCCCTGCAACACTGAAACATGGGGTTTAACGACTTTACTCAATAAGGACAGATTGCCGCATTTCATAGAAGTTTTCTATGGAAAGTTTGAAAGACAAGATGACCATATGTAGTCAAAAATAAAGATTTGTTCACTAGAACGAAAGAGTTCAAAAGTCAAGCACTGAAGATTAAGAGGGCTAGGTAAGATCAACTTTAACCATATTTAGCTTTAGGAGTGGAAGAACTTGTGCTGTTTGCTGCAGATAGGTGCAGTGCTGTAATGAATGTTATAGCCTTGATGTCTGCAGTAAGTGAGACTTTCAAGAAGAAGAAGAAGAAGAAGAAGAAGAGTATTGTAATATATATTACAATATGTAATATAGAAAGATATACCATACCGTTGAACCCTATGATTTCAAAATGATTCTTCAATTTAATGATAATGAAAAAATATCAAATAAATGATAAGAGCAGAATAATTAGATAACTTTATTTGGTTTGTTTCTATACAGGTGCTTGAAGAATTGTTTGCGTAAAGTTAATCCGGACGAGACACTAGCGCTAAGAGCCGTGTGCACAACTTGCAAGAACGACAGCGAACCATTTCACTTCATTTGGACCGTTTATTCGGTAACTGAAAGTAAAGATGTCTCCGATGATTTTTCTACGAGAGTCAGCAGCGATACGGACATCTTCATCGTCGGAAGGAATGTTTTAATCGAAGATTTTGTTTACAAGGTTAAAGCTGAAGGTAATAAAGTTTTGTTCACACACCTGTTGTCGTGACGCTAAAGTTGTCGCTGGGTTGTTTTGGGGAGAGCCAACAACCGACATTGGCAGGTTTGTCAGACTGTTTTTGAAGTTGCGATGTTCGTGTTAAACAGATGAAATCAATGGATGAAAACATGGTTTAACTTTGCGATCTGTGTTTTACTCAAAATCATAGTCTCATAGTCAATCCACATTGGTTTAACTTTGCAATCTGCATTTTACTCGAAATCATAGTCTCATAGTCAATCCACATTGGTTTAACTTTGCTATCTGTATTTTACACAAAATCATAATCTCATAGTCAATCCACATATACACAAAAATGGTAAACAAAATCAACAGTAGTAAACAAGGTCAAAGTAAATACATCAGCCAATGTATCATGGCATCTAAGTCAAAACATTGTTAGAACCGCACAACTGTTTAAGCCTATTTCTAATCTAAATGTCTGTTTGCTTTCTAATCTTGCTACCAAGTGTGCAAAACTACTACATTCACAGAGAAGCCAAGTGACCCAGTTCCATACAAACATATAGCAGTAGCAAGTACATTTATTGGAAACTTCAAAGTGTACAAACAGATGTCAGCACTGACTTAGTGGTAATGAAAAACAAAAGTTTAAAACTACAAATCAAAATTAATAATAAACTGTAAATTAAATGCTCGCACTGCGACACTTGTGCCCAATAATTCTCGGTGATTTTCACTGTCTATGCTGAGAATAAAAGCAAGAGATTGTCTTCTCCAATTATTCAGTTTAAGAGTAAATAAAATATGCAATTTTTTTCAACACTGACGATGTAGCTATAGTTATACTAACTGTAATAATCTGTTAATAATGATGATAATATTTATTGATCTTTTCAGCGCTACACTACTTCTAAGTATGGCTGACAAGTAGAATTAATTAATGTATAAAAATACAAAGCAAAATATAAAGGCACAACAGTGAATTACATGTTTTAATGTAGAAAAACGTTCACTGAGCCACAAGTCAAAACAGTGATAATACAGTCAACCTCGGGTATAAGATACTCGCTTGTAAGGGACCACCAACACCGGTCCTGATTTTTAGTAACGTTTTTCCTATTTAAAAATCTTCGTATATAAGATATTTGGATATACGGGACTTATGGTTATAAGGGACGATATCTTCAGGTCCCACATAATAGAAACCCAGGTAAATTACCTCGCATATAAAGGACCCTATGATCAAAGCGAAATTGATCGATTTGTAACCTAAATTTTTCGCAAACTCGGTCTTCGAACGGCTCGGTTTCCGCAGTCACATACATCTCGCATCACTGAAGGAGCTTCCTACGTACCGTTTGCACTGAATGTGTAGCAATAATCCGTAAAAATATGGGTAAAAGTACAGAAAAGTACAGGTCTAGATACACCCTCGGTCTGACTCAACTTCGGCTATAAGGGACTTCGGCTATAAGGGACGATTTTTTCCGGTTTGGAAGTGTCCCTTATATCGGAGGTTGACTAAGTGAAATTCGTTAAAATTAGGCTGTTTAGGTGAAATAGATATTAAAACGGCAGGCATGTCGTTAATTGAGTTTTAAAAGTCGCTGCATTACTACTACTGGAATTTATTCCATGAGGCTGGAGTAGCTACGGACAAATCTCTGTTGCTTTAACGCTTCATTGTGTTTACTGAGCAGGAAAAAACTTTGTATTTGGACCAGCCCATCTAAGACTACAGTGTGAGACCAGCCCATCTAAGACTACAATGTGAGACCAGCCCATCTAAGACTACAATGTGAGACCAGCCCATCTAAGACTACAATGTGAGGCCAGCCCATCTAAGACTACAATGGGGGATATATGTGCTAATCATTTCTAAGATAAACAAGTGTTTCGTGATTGTTGTTAATTGAAGTTTATTTAATTATTTTATTTTAATGCATAAAGTGTGGTATTGAAATAATCTAGATTTGACGACACAGAATGTGATTTTTCTGTCCATACATAAATTTCATTTTTTATTTTTGTACATACAAGCACAAAAGTGGCATTTGTTTGATTCATTTTTTATTTTTTTATTTTATTTATTTCATTTTATTTTACTTTATTCACACCCAATAGTAAAAAGGGTGTATAATAATAGCAAATATTGTTTTATTTATTTTGTTTTATTTTACTTTATTCACACCCAATAGTAAAAAGGGTGTATAATAAAAGCAAATATTGTTTTATTTATTTTGTTTTATTTTACTTTATTCACACCCAATAGTAAAAAGGGTGTATAATAAAAGCAAATATTGTTTTATTTATTTTGTTTTATTTTACTTTATTCACACCCAATAGTAAAAAGGGTGTATAATAAAAGCAAACATTGTTTTATTTATTTTGTTTTATTTTACTTTATTCACACCCAATAGTAAAAAGGGTGTATAATAAAAGCAAACATTGTTTTATTTATTTTGTTTTAATTTACTTTATTCACACCCAATAGTAAAAAGGGTCTATAATAAAAGCAAATATTGTTTTATTTATTTTGTTTTATTTTACTTTATTCACACCCAATAGCAAAAAGGGTGTATAATAAAACCAATATTGTTTTATCTATTTATATTTTACTTTATTCACACCCAATAGTAAAAAGGGTGTATAATAAAAGCAAACATTGTTTTATTTATTTTGTTTTAATTTACTTTATTCACACCCAATAGTAAAAAGGGTCTATAATAAAAGCAAATATTGTTTTATTTATTTTGTTTTAATTTACTTTATTCACACCCAATAGTAAAAAGGGTGTATAATAAAAGCAAACATTGTTTTATTTATTTTGTTTTAATTTACTTTATTCACACCCAATAGTAAAAAGGGTGTATAATAAAAGCAAACATTGTTTTATTTATTTTGTTTTAATTTACTTTATTCACACCCAATAGTAAAAAGGGTCTATAATAAAAGCAAATATTGTTTTATTTATTTTGTTTTATTTTACTTTATTCACACCCAATAGCAAAAAGGGTGTATAATAAAACCAATATAATTAGAACACATTGGCAAAAAGCGTTCAAATAGAATGTTTGAAAGAGAACTGTAGAGACACGAAGAGATGAACTGCTTGAACGTGTTCATTATGTATAATAAATTTATGTAAATTTTCTTTATCTAAGCAGCTTTTAAATAATTTAATATTTTGTGCAGTTACGATGGACGGTCTAGACCTGAATGTTTTAGTATTAATAAATTTCCAGGAACAAGACTTGATGTGAGTGGAGTGTTTACAGTTTACAAGTTTACTGTAAATAATGCTCCCATTAGAGGCACCTGTGATGTAAGTCCATCCAAAGGTGAGTTCTCATGTACGACATTCACAGTATACTAGTAAATATTAACTGTTTGTGGTCTGTTATGTATGTATATTGTGTGTGTGTGTGTGTGTGTGCGTGTATGTGTGTGTGTGTGTGTGCGCGAGCATGTGTGTGTGTGTGCGCGTGAGCATTGTGTGCGTTTGTGTGTATGTGCGCGCGTGCGTGTGTGTGTGTGTGCGCATTAGCATTGTGTGTGTGACCGTGCGATGGGGGTGCGGGAGCAATGGTTTTGGTGGGTGTGGGTGTGTTGCATATCAGAATTGTCCATAAGTCGGCAATTAAGCTTTTCTAGTTATTCAAATATCCTGAATCTCCATTTCATGAGGATCATTTTGATACCAAGTTCATTACTCTATGTTATTTCTAAGCTGAGACAATCCAGTTGAGATGCAGGCTGCACACTGGAAAACATAATCTTGAGAAAATCACTGTTAAAGTCAGCCATTGTTTTTTGTCGTGTTTCTACAAAACTTAGCAACCGCACAAATGTTGGTTGCTATGGACTTTGCAAGAACACGTTGAAGTTATGTTTAAATCCAACAGCTGACCTTTCCTGACGAAAATATGGGCTTTGCAACAGAAAAAATGCAAAACAAAATGACTGCTTCCATGAGCTACTTACGGAAGGTTGAAAATAAAAGTTTTTTACAATTGCTGTACTTGTTTCTAGCCATAAAAGTGGGTAAGGAGTTATAAAATAAAATTTTTAGTGTTTGAGCACTTTCTTGATAATCTGATGCTAGAATAAAAAAGTCCAATATATTTAGCTTTTGTTTTCATAAAAAATAAAAAATTAACATTAGACCAAGTTTTTGGTGGATTCTACTTGGAAGTATCATAATGTAGTTTTAACTATACCGACTTATGGACAGTTTTGGTTTTGCAAGCACATACACACGTACATATATATATATTTTATTTACAAATTCAACCACAACATATAAACTAATTTGTCCAGTTATAGGCAAGATGCACCGTTACGTGAAATATAAAATGAGTGCGATATTAATTACAATCGAAAATATTTTCAAGAGTTGAGTTACTTATAAATTAGTATTTCCGCAAGATTTATTAAGTTTATACCAAAATATTTGGCTTTATTTACATGTAAAGTGAGTCAGCTGATTTATTTACTTTGTTACGAATTTGGTCAGTTGAGAATTGAATTTGGTGCAAAAGAAAGTTGAACATGTTTTACGAATTTGGTCAGTTGAGAATTGAATTTGGTGCAAAAGAGAGTTGAACATGTTTTACGAATTTGGTCATTTGAGAATTGAATTTGGTGCAAAAGAGAGTTGAACATGTTTTACGAATTTGGTCAGTTGAGAATTGAATTTGGTGCAAAAGAAAGTTGAACATGTTTTACGAATTTGGTCAGTTGAGAATTGAATTTGGTGCAAAAGAAAGTTGAACATGTTTTACGAATTTGGTCAGTTGAGAATTGAATTTGGTGCAAAAGAAAGTTGAACATGTTTTACGAATTTGGTCAGTTGAGAATTGAATTTGGTGCAAAAGAGAGTTGAACATGTCTTACTAATTTGGTCAGTTGAGAATTGAATTTGGTGCAAAAGAGAGTTGAACATGTTTTACGAATTTGGTCAGTTGAGAATTGAATTTAGTGCAAAAGAGAGTTGAACATGTTTTACGAATTTGGTCAGTTGAGAATTGAATTTGGTGCAAAAGAGAGTTGAACATGTTTTACGAATTTGGTCAGTTGAGAATTGAATTTGGTGCAAAAGAGAGTTGAACATGTTTTACGAATTTGGTCAGTTGAGAATTGAATTTGGTGCAAAAGAGAGTTGAACATGTTTTACGAATTTGGTCAGTTGAGAATTGAATTTGGTGCAAAAGAGAGTTGAACGTGTTTTACGAATTTGGTCAGTTGAGAATTGAATTTAGTGCAAAAGAGAGTTGAACATGTTTTACGAATTTGGTGTCAGTTGAGAATTGAATTTGGTGCAAAAGAGAGTTGAACATGTTTTACGAATTTGGTCAGTTGAGAATTGAATTTGGTGCAAAAGAGAGTTGAACATGTTTTACGAATTTGGTCAGTTGAGAATTGAATTTGGTGCAAAAGAGAGTTGAGCATGTTTTACGAATTTGGTCAGTTGAGAATTGAATTTGGTGCAAAAGAGAGTTGAACATGTTTTACGAATTTGGTCAGTTGAGAATTGAATTTTTGTGCAAAAGAGAGTTGAACATGTTTTACGAATTTGGTCAGTTGAGAATTGAATTTGGTGCAAAAGAGAGTTGAACATGTTTTACGAATTTGGTCAGTTGAGAATTGAATTTGGTGCAAAAGAGAGTTGAACATGTCTTACGAATTTGGTCAGTTGAGAATTGAATTTGGTGCAAAAGAGATTAAACATGTTTTACGAATTTGGTCAGTTGAGAATTGAATTTGGTGCAAAAGAGAGTTGAACATGTTTTACAAATTTGGTCAGTTGAGAATTGAATTTGGTGCAAAAGAGAGTTGAACATGTTGCTACAAAAACCCTTGAAGTATTTCAAGCAGAAATTGTTTTGCCTTGTATTCTTCGCTGGCATTTATGTACATTGGTTGTTTGTGTCAAGGAATTGCTCTGCAAACCGAATTCAAAATAAGATGTGAAAGATTTGAAGACGAAGATGCACCGCTGACGTACACGTTTTACTACAAAACCGGAGCCGAAAAATTGGCAAACATCAGCGACACCGGAAGCATTAAAGGTAACGAACATTATTGAGTTTACCTGAGATTATTATGAATAACTAATTCTTTTGCAATCCACTTACCATTCCTTGTGTTAATTCAATTATTTATTATATATTTATTCAACATATATTATATTATTATATTTATTTTATCTATTTATTACATTTATATTATATCATATCATATTATATTACATTACATTACATTACATTACATTACATTACATTACATTACATTACATTACATTACATTACATTACATTACATTACATTACACCACACCACACCACACCACACCACACCACACCACACTACACTATATATATACTCATACATATTTTGAACTCCTTTCTATTTCTCTTTTTCTCTATCTTTGTTTGTTATTTTATCTTAACTATCTATCTATCTTTTATATCATCTCATAGATGAGCTTCATTCATTACACCATTCCATTTTAAGCACTTATGTTTTCTTTATCACGCGATTCACTTTAAATATTCAGATTATTTCCATTACTTTTTTTTCTTTCACAGTGTGGGACAATCTAACAAGCCCTGCTTTTTCATTGCCCGCAACACATTTACATTTATATATGTAGCAAACCTAAACTATGGTATATCTAAACTAGTTATGTGCTCAATGTAAACTGTATATGAATTTACTAAGCAACATACAACAGCGATAATTCTCTTGTTTATCTTTCAACCCCACTGTGTTTTGAGAGTCAAGTTAGTATATTTGTAATGATGCTGTACATAACATTGTTTAGACACCAGTATTAAAGGAAGTAGCGATATCACTATCTTTGTTTACCATAGGTCGACCTACGTCTAAAGACAGTTTAAATCATTTGTTCCAAAATTTGCTTGCTATTATGTATCTTACTCTTTGTTATTCATCGAATTATTGATAACTTTTTGTTTCTTTTAATGTATTAATTGTGTATTTGTGTTGATATGAAATAAATAAACAAAATAAACAATAATATCTTTATTTTGCAGGAATGTTGCTGCACTACAGTATAAACCCTATTTTACCTCCGTGTATGCTTCCTCCTGGGTTACAAGAGAGAAATTATAGTGCACAAATTTTCGTCATTGTCTCTGATACTTTCAAAAGTGCTACTTTAACAGAGTTGACAATAAAGGTACTGTATCGTAAGTGTATGATAAAGGTACTGTATCGTAAGTGTATGATAAAGGTACTGTATCGTAAGTGTATGATAAAGGTACTGTATCGTAAGTGTACGATAAAGGTACTGTATCGTAAGTGTATGATAAAGGACTGTATCGTAAGTGTACGATAAAGGTACTGTATCGTAAGTGTATGATAAAGGTACTGTATTGTAAGTGTATGATAAAGGTACTGTATCGTAAGTGTATGATAAAGGTACTGTATCATAAGTGCATGATAAAGGTACTGTATCGTAAGTGTATGATAAAGGTACTGTATCGTAAGTGTATGATAAAGGTACTGTATCGTAAGTGTATGATAAAGGTACTGTTTCGTAAGTGTATGATAAAGGTACTGTATCGTAAGTGTGTGATAAAGGTACTGTATCGTAAGTGTATGATAAAGGTACTGTATCGTAAGTGTATGACAAATGTACTGTATCGTAAGTGTATGATAAAGGTACTGTATCGTAAGTGTGTGATAAAGGTACTGTATCGTAAGTGTATGATAAAGGTACTGTATCGTAAGTGTATGACAAATGTACTGTATCGTAAGTGTATGATAAACGTACTGTATCGTAAGTGTATGACAAAGGTACTGTATCGTAAGTGTATGATAAAGGTACTGTATCGTAAGTGCATGATAAAGGTACTGTATCGTAAATGCATGATAAAGGTACTGTATCGTAAGTGTATTAGCTTGTAATTTTTTCATACACGTATTTTCTACATCAAATTTGATTTAGAACATTTTCGATATGGCATAAAATTCGATTCACAGTATAGACTAGCGTGTCGATTTATCGATAGCACAGATACAGTAAGACTTGATTTATGCAAAAACGAGTTATGTTTAAAAAAATGGTTTTTGCCACCATAATGGTTAGTCATTGAACAGCATTTTTACTGCTGGATTTTTTTAATAAATGATTTTTTAATTTCTTTTATTCAGAATGTTTATTATTATTGTCAACATGAATTATTTTCGAT
This sequence comes from Tubiluchus corallicola, assembly GCA_030141605.1. Lineage (NCBI taxonomy): Eukaryota > Metazoa > Priapulida > Priapulimorpha > Priapulimorphida > Tubiluchidae > Tubiluchus > Tubiluchus corallicola. Next base: position 181,212 of record JAQGDQ010000436.1, read on the forward strand.
CACATAAGTACGGTAAAGTTACATACAAATAACTGATTTAATTGAAAGAAATTCTTAGACTACAGTCAACCTCGGGTACTCGCTTATAAGGGACATTCTCTTGTAAGCGATCACTAACACCGGTCCGGATATTTCGTAAAGTTTTTCCTTATAAAAATCTTAGTATGTAAGGTGCTCGGATATAAGGGACTTTCGATTATAAGGGACAATATCTTCAAGTCCCGTGCAACAGAAACCCAAGTAAATTACCTCTCAAGTAAGGGACTCTATGATCAAAGCGAAATTGATCGATTTTTAACCCCATTTTTTCGCAAACTCGGCCTTTGAACAGCTCGGTTTCCACAGTCACATACATCTCTCATTACTGAAGGAGCTTCCTACATACCGTTTGCACTGAATGTGTCGCAATAATCCATAAAAATATGGGTAAAAGTGCAGAAATATACAGGTCATACGTGGGTTTCCCAAGTAGGACTCGTGGTACTTGACTAGCTCTAATAGGACGCGTCGTACGTGGGCTTCCCAAAGAGGACGCGTCGTTCGTGGGCTTCCCAAAGAGGACGTGTCGTACGTGGGCTTTCCAAGTAGGACGCATCGTACGTGGGCTTCCTAAGTAGGACGTGTCGTTCGTGGGGTTCCTAAGTAGGACGTGTCATTCGTGGGCTTCCTAAGTAGGACGCGTCATTCGTGGGCTTCCTAAGTAGGATGCATCGTAGGTGGGTTTCCCAAGTAGGATGTGTCGTAGGTGGGCTTCCTAAGTAGGATGCATCGTACGTGGGTTTCCCAAGTAGGACGTGTCGTACGTGGGTTTCCCAAGTAGGACGTGTCATACGTGGGCTTCCCAAGTAGGACGTGTCGTACGTGGGCTTCCAGAGTAGGACGCATCGTACGTGGGCTTCCCAAGTAGGACGCATCGTACGTGGGCTTCCCATGTAGGACGCATCGTACGTGGGCTTCCTAAGTAGGACGACGCGTCGTTCGTGACTGGCCAAAGTAAGACACTAGAAACAGGTAACTATTTGAGTCGTTAGCCGTACTGACAGCGTCCATTGTCCTTGTTTATTTAATAATAATAATTGGAAATGTCAATACACCTTGAATAATTTATTATACATCTGACAAAATAAAAACTCTTACTCTGAGCTAGTAGAACGGCCATTATTAAATTTGGCTTCGATATTAATAATAATAATTTATAGTAATAATTGAAGTGAAATAATCCAGCTTTTTATTCGATTCCAACACTTGCTTAAGGTATATCATTTTTTATTTTGTCTCACTTCACAAACAGGTGATCTAGTAGACATAGTAGAATAACTGTTCTCTAGTAAGTAAAGAGGTTAGGGAGCTATGTGTCCTACATAGTTTCTCTCTTTAAAGGTTTAAATACTTAGTTGAATGTTATGATGATATTAATGGAGCTAATAATAATGATGATATTGTTGTAAAAAATACATTTGTAAATTGTCAAGGAATATCCATCATTATTATAAAGTTTCTTTTCTCTAAATTTAGTTTTACATTTTATCATGTCATTATTCTCGATTCTCGACAGAAATCGCCAGTGCCCTACTTGGGCTGCCCATGTACGACACTGCTTTTGCGCATGTTTGGCACATGCGCTTTAGCTAAAGCGTCCTACTTCGGCTGGTGGCGTGCTTCGGGCCCTACTATGCCGCCTAGTTTGTTTGCAAGCAATACCAGAAATCTTCACGCAGTGTTTCCTTGCAGCAAATAATGTGCAAAGATAGCGTTATTGCTGTAAAAATGTCCGTTAAAAGTGTAGAAGCGCTTACTTCCGGTAGAAGCATAGTTTGGCGTTTTTTTTTTTTTGGTTTAAACGAAGTGCAGATCAAGCGTTCATAATGACGGTACATATTTTTGCAACGTTTCAGCTTCGCATTATTCAGTAACGCTGAAAATTGACAAATGACGCAACCCCATGAACAAAAGACTAAACGAATAAAATATCATTTATATGAATTTGTAGAACATCACGTACAGATCCGACTCGGATAAGGAACTGGCAAAAGTGGATCTCCGTGCATCCCTAATTTGCACGCTGAACTGAAATATGTTCCCTAAAAGGAAATAATAATAGCAGACTTAGACAGTTTAGTCTTGTTGTAACGCGTCCGCTTTCGGTCTGGGAGGTCGTGAGTTCGATAGAGCGGTCGGGTAATACCAAAGACTTTAAAATGTTACCTGCTGTTGCCCTGCCTGGCGCGTGGTATTTAGGCTAAAGGTGGGGTAATAATAGTCTCTGTTATGTAGTTGTAGGTTGTTATTTACAGTCGGCGATAATAGCTCTTTGAGCTAATGTTAATTGTTGACCCCAAAAGCCGACATTAAATAAAGATTATTATTATTATTATTATTATTATTATTATTATTATTATTATTATTATTATTATTATTATTATTATTATTATGCTGCTATACATGAGTAAAAATAATCTCTAATGCGAATCTCAGAAAAAAACAAAGACATTTTTTGAATTTTTAGGTTTATCCGGTAGGTCATAAACCAGACGCAGCAAACAAAACTTCAGACTTTGACCAAGCTGTCCAAGTTGCCAACACATTAAAAAGTCTAACAGTTTCTAGTCACGCTGCGGGACCCAGTAAGTTAGAAACGTTTTTGAACGCTGGCGATGTCCAAGGTGAGTCTGACTTTTTAGAACAAGTTTTTCTCTGTAGAACAAAAGTTTGTCTTCATTGGTTTTTTTTGCACTGATATTTCTTTGTCTCCGTTATCAGGGGTGAGAATTTTCCGCGAATACGCGGAATTCCGAGTTTTTGGAAGACCAGTAGTGCCATTTTTGTAAATCGCGTAAATTCGTTGAGAAAATTTTTACGAACCCAGTACATTATTTCACAAGCTGACCGCTAGTTGGCAGGCCGTCACTTTGTTTACATCACGTACATCAGTGTAACCACGTGTATATCTCTATGTATAAAAATATAGAATCAATTGTGGGGAGTTATTTGAGTCAATTGCAGACAATTTTGCATAGAAGTGGCCAGTACTTAGGCGTTTTTGAGACAATTAGGTATCATGTATCCTTGATAGTTGGGTAATTAAATTATGCATTAAATAAGGTAATTGATATTTTAAGTCCACTTGGAGGCTCTCTGTGGTCACACAATTGCAATTTGCTGCTGCCTACGCAGCCCCCAAACCCCCGGCCTGTTTCTTGCAAGTTGCGAGTTTCTTGCGAGTTTTTTGCAATTTGTCATTCTCATCCCTGCGTTATGCATTTTTTATGTTTCGTTTCTTTCGACTTTTTGTTAAGACACATTTTCCTTATTCCACATAGGACTTGCAATAATCAGTTCAAATTTTACTTAATTTTAATTTTAACTTTTCTTCTATATGAAGTGAAATTAAATGTATACGTGACAGTCATATTTGATGTTGTTGTTCAGTCACTTTGTTATGATTGAGTTTAGACACAGAGAAGTATGAATAGGAACCAAAAATCTATAATTAATATTTGCACTGCACACAACAGAAAAGTGTTTATTGAACTACAGAAAACACGAGTAGCAAAACTGCTGCACTGAACATTGAGCAAAAACTAGAAAAGCAAAAAACAGTCAGTAAAACCTGTTTCACAGCCGGTATACAGGTATAGAACTTGACCTATGCAGAGTTGCACAGGCTTCACAACAGCCATTAATTTTAGATAGGGAGAGGACCAGTGTGTATGTAGTCACTGGACCATACAATTATACTGAAGGTAAGTCAGCTGGTAGAATGTAACAAGATTAGCACATAGATGGCAGCACCTAACTACAATTTACATTTCCAACTTCCATAGTATAAATGTAATTAATTTACAGACTTTTGTTGACTTTCAGACACACATGTAAACTTGCCAGCATACAGTAACTACCGGGTGGGTTACTTAGTTTATAGAGTTCGCTCTATAAGTCAAAAAAAGATTGTTGAAGCACTTGGCAGACTAACTGTTTATATCGCACGGTAACTAGATAGCGCCATTTTTCACCAAAATGAGAGCGCCCGAGCGTGAAGAGATCGCGATTTTTAATTGCAATTATTAATTACACGAGGCGCTTATCATAATTTCATTGCTGAAACTTTCTAACATTTTTCTCAAATATTAGAATAAGCTCAGCTTCCCAAGAGACTTTGCTTTTGTTTTAATTTCGATGTCTATAGTTAAAAATAAATCATTTGTCACCAATATAAATAATTTGAAGTGATTAAAGACCACTATCTCTCACAGTCATTAGGCAACAGAGTTACATAAGTATTGTGATATACAGTTGCTTGTAAATACAGATTTTATTTTATGTTATTATGTTATGTTTTTGTATGTTATTATATAACATATTAACTGTACTTAATTAACTTGCAAATTAATTCAGCAACTTGATAATAAAAAGCTCAGGAGAGGATGTTATGTTAACCCCATTCATTTTCAATCATAATGTTTTCTGTAATGAAGAAACAGTGTTTTTTTTACAATTTGATGTGTGCAGTCTTTTGAAAATTAAAAACTTTATGCAGTGTTTTTTATTTCGAAATAAGTCTGATTTTTATTTAAAATTTACAAAAAATTTATAAGCATTTGTTTGCCTTTTTAGCTATTGCAAAGCTTGTGGGAACTGCTAATGCTTTGCTGAATGATAACAGAACGAAGCATACTGAACCAACAGACAATGAAAAAGAAAAGAAGGAACGTAAAGCTCTGTTAAATGTAAAAGCAGAGGTATGTTGCACTTTTATTAACATAATAATAATAAAGTTGTCGTTGTTTATTCATAGCTTTCAGTTTTTATTGTTTTGCTATTATGTGTTACGATAGCACACACCTGTTGTTTTATTAATAAGACCCCGTTTGAAACTACTACATATAATAATCCTAATTACTGAATAATTGCATTGTTTTGTTTAGATTTAGTTATCTAGCTTTATTATTTTTTGTTTTCAGTTCTTTTTTGGATAATTTGTATCATTTATACTGTTTTTGTTATTATTTTTTCTTATTTGTTTTTGTTTTTGACATCTGTAGCATCACTGTTAATTTTTAATATACTAATCTATTTATAAGAAAGGGCAGGAGACTAGATGACCCTATGGTCCTTCCCTGCCCTGCTCCATGATTATAATTAGTTAATATTTAACAAACTTTTGATGTTAAACTAATTGGAGAAAATAAATGTTCTATGTCTATGTCTTATATAGATGCCATGTATGCCGTGTAGCTAATAAGTAATTTGATACCTGGATATTATAAGAAGTGAATGTACACCAGAGCTTTTACCAAGCAAAAATCAATCTCCTTTTTGAATTTGCATAAAACAAACGTACGAACTGCATCCATTTTAGTCGAAGAGATTTGTGTTTGGCAGGTTGTCATTTGTGGTGTTGCCTGTTTAAAATCGCGTAAGATTTCACACAACGGCTTCAATTGTGCCAACACTCTGTTCTGTTACATCCTACTTGTGACGTAGGCATTAGTACTTAGTTGTTAGCCTCCGCCCAAGCTGTGCTTCCCTGTTGTAAGCAGCTGTAACATTATCACCTTTAGCTGATGAGTCTGTTGCTATGAAACTTCTTTACTGTTTTAAATAAAATTGTTTATTTTGCCTAAATCGGTACAGTTTGGTGTTTTCTGTTAGTGACTTTGTAATCTTTTGTTTGGTACACGAGTAAGCCTAGTGGCACAAAGCCAGCGAGAACGTCATTAACATGGCGGCTTCCTCGTAGTAACATGCGAGTGAAAACTGTTTGTAATGTGGCACTTAGATGCTTCTCTGACAATGAAATTAATTTCAAGTACACTGTAAACAATTATTATTTTGTGTAAGCGTGCCATCTGTGATTGCGTACGTTGGCTTCGGAAAGACAAGGTTTCGTAACATGGAGATGTAGTAAATGTGGGTGTTTGGGTGTTGCTGTATGGGTGTTTGCATGCTGCTGTATGGGTGTTTGTGTTTGCTGTATGGGTGTTTGTGTTTGCTGTATGGGTGTTTCGGTTTGCCGCATGGGTGTTTGGGTTTGCTGTATAGGTGTTTGGGTTTGCTGTACGGATGTTGCTGTATGGGTGTTTGCATGCTGCTGTATGGGTGTTTGTGTTTGCTGTATAGGTGTTTCGGTTTGCCGCATGGGTGTTTGCATGCTGCTGTATGGGTGTTTGCGTTTGCTGTATAGGTGTTTCGGTTTGCCGCATGGGTGTTTGCGTTTGCTGTATGGGTGTTTGCGTTTGCTGTATGGGTGTTTGGGTTTGCTGTATGGATGTTGCTGTATGGATGTTTGTATGCTGCTGTATGGGTGTTTGCGTTTGCTGTATGGGTGTTTGGGTTTGCTGTATGGATGCTGCTGTATGGGTGTTTGTATGCTGCTGTATGGGTGTTTGCATGCTGCTGTATGGGTGTTTGTGTTTGCTGTATGGGTGTTTGTGTTTGCTGTATGGGTGTTTGCGTTTGCTGTATAGGTGTTTCGGTTTTCCGCATGGGTGTTTCGGTTTTCCGCATGGGTGTTTGCGTTTGCTGTATGGGTGTTTGGGTTTGCTGTATAGGTGTTTGGGTTTGCTGTATGGATGTTGCTGTATGAGTGTTTGGGTTTGCTGTATGAGTGTTTATTGTCTTTCGACACAAAATCTTATAGTTTATTCTGCGGTGTATATGCAGAGGTACTACAGTCTCAATTGTATAGATGAGAATTCATAATCGTAACAATTTTGCATTGACGTGCATTTGTTAATCTAACCACAGTTCGGGGATGAAACTTTTGCGCTGATTCAGTGATAACTTCATTTGCCAGGTCAGATCTTCTATTGTGGATGTTTTGGTTAAGATTCCGCTTTATGATGTCGGCGCTGTGAAACAAAGTGCTGCGCTTCTTAGTCAAACCTGTGTGGTTGCGGAGGAACTGACACCTAAAGCGATGGTATCAAGTTATCTAATTATTCTGCTGTTGTCATTTATTTGCTATAAATTTCCTCGATATTTTTTCATTATCATTAAATTGAAGAATCATTTTGAAAGCATAGGATGCAATGGTGTGGTATATCTTTCTATATTATGTACTCTTTTTTTATATTAGCCATATTTTTATTATTGTCAAATGGACAAACAAAAATAAACCTTTGACCACAGTGACCACAGGTAAAGAGACCTCAGGAAGAAGGAATGGTATACAGGTGGCGTAATTATTACAGTTGAGATACATGGAAATAGATTAATATATGTGTGTTTGCATAGCAGAATCGTTCATAAGTCGGCAATTAAGCTTTTCTAGTCATTCACATATCCTGAATCTCCATTTCATGAGGATCATTTTGATACCAAGTTCATCGCTCTGTGTTATTTCTAAGCTGAGATAATCCACATTGAAGTTGAGGTGCAGGCTGCACACTGAAAAACATAATCTTGAGAAAATCACTGTTAAAGTCAGCCATTGTTTTTTGTCGTGTTTCTACAAAACACTTAGCAACCGTACAAATATTGGTTGCTATGGACTTTGCGAGAACACATTGAAGTTATATTTAAATCCAGTAGATGGCTCTTCCTGATAAAGATGTGGTCTTGTCAACAGAGAAAACCCGAAGCAAAACGACTGCTCTCATGAGCTGCTATTGAAGTTTGAAAATAAAAGTTTCTTACAATTGCACTACTAGTTTCCAGGCAGAGAAATGGGCACAAGGTTATGAAATTAAATTTTAGTACTTTTTGGACATTTTCTTGATAATTTATTGCTAGAATACAAAAGTCCAATATATTTAGCGTTTGTTTTTATAAAAAACAAAAAATTGACATTTGACCAAGTTTTTGGTACATTCAACTTTGAAGTATTATAAAGTCGTTTTAGCTATGCCGACTTATGGACGGTTTTGGTTTGCAAGCACACATATAATGAAATACATTACATTCATACGATGCTACATACTAACAAGCAAAAGACATGAAATGAACCACACTAATAGTCGAATCGAAGAGTAGACGAGTATTTTTTATATATGTTTGAACGGTATCAAACATAACTGTTGTTCTAATTTGAGATTCAGTATCGTCAAATGGAATAACTAACAGTCTTTTGTGCAAAGACGCTAATGCTACTCAAGGAGCTGCTTTGTTAACTGTTCCTGCCTGCCTCCTGAATAGATTACATGCAAACAAATTAACTACATCCTGACTTTCAGGTAAACACATACTCATGCTCATACTGTTCGCATTTATGGAGCGCTGGCCCGCTATTGCGTCTCAAAAAGTCGGAAATAAATTTGCTTACCGGTCTCATTACGAGCCGCTGACGCCCTTTAAATTTTTGACATTTTCTAAAAAAATTGGGGGGCCCGGCCCCCACCCCCCCGGGCCCTATGGCACGATACCACTGGTTTTATTATTAATTACTTTTACGTTTTTCAGGAAGATGCCATGACAAAGTTCACTGAGATTGGAAACAAAATGAAAGAACACGTTTTAGAGAAGTCCATCGATACTGCTGACTTGGAAGATGGTGCAAAGTATGAACTTTTTCTTGACTACATGTAGGCAGGGATGAGAATTTTCCGCGGATACGCGGAATTCCGAGTTTTTGGAAGACCAGTAGTGCCATGTTTGTAAATCGCGTAAATTCCTTGAGAAAATTTTTACGGACCCTGTACATTATTTCACAAGCTGACCGCTAGTTGGCAGGCCGTCACTTTGTTTACATCACGTACATCAGTGTAACCACGTGTATATCTCTATGTATAAAAATATAGAATCAATTGTGCGGAGTTATTTGAGTCAATTGCAGACAGTTTTTATATACTTTTGCATAGGAGCGGCCAGTACTTAGGCGTTTTTGAGACAATTAGGTATCATGTATCCTTGATAGTTGGGTATTTTAAATTATGCTTGAAACAAGGTAGTTGATATTTTAAGTCCACTTAGAGGCTCTCTATGGTAACAAAATTGCAATTTGTTGCTGCCTACGCGGCCCCCAAACCCCCGGCCTGTTTCATAGTTTTTTTGCAATTTGTCATTCTCATCCCTGCATGTATGACAAGTCAGGATCATTTTTCGACATATAGTAATTTCTCTCCAAATATTGTGCACTTCTTTTTGCCCAAGAATATTTGTGACCACTTTTTCTGTAACTGGGAATATGTCCTGGGATTGTTCGCTAGGTGATCAACGGATGGGTTGCAATGGCACTAGGCGTCTTTTTATAATACTTCAGAGTTTACCTAATTTTTGGTACACCAATTATAAGTTTCTTCTTTACATTTTATTGGTTACTGAGGTAGGGGTACAATATTTCCAAATTTACAAGTTTGTTGAGAAAGCGCGATTGTATTCACAGGTAGCCTAACACAAAAAGTGCTATGACACCTGTAATTAATGTTTCAACTTTTCTGCAGAATAAGTTATGGTGCCACGGTTAATTCCTTAATTGTGTCCACATTTTTTTGAAGAATGTTCCAGACAAAGTATGTTCAGAATGTCAGACGCCACCCAAATGTGTGGAGAAAAGATTGTTTGTTGTCATCCTTCTGTCTCGGAAGACAATGGAGCTGCAGTGTCGACTGTGGCTGAGCAGTGCGATCCTTGAACGTCTTCAGGGCGCATGCCTGGGCAAGGTGTATGGAGATCCTGAGTTGCCCAGACAACAGGAACCCCCTCTCTTCCTCCCTCGTGTAGTCCCAAGGAAAGCAGAGTGATACGTTTGGCACCAGGTTGGCTGCAGGAGAGCCGGAGTCAGTGAGCATGCTGCACTGGTCCGCTTTCGGGGCTCCACTCCTGATTTGGAAGGTTTACTCCTCTACACATGGCCGTTGGGTCACTTGACCGCCTCCGTCCTCTAACCGTTGGCGCTTGTGCAGCTCCTCCGCCTAGTGTCAGTATACAGTGTGGGCATCCCGCAAGCCTACAGCACCTGGTATTCCTAGGCGGTCACCCATCCAAGTACTAAGCAGGTTCTACATTGCTTAACTTCGGTGATCAGATCTGAACCGGTGTTTTCAACGTGATATGGCCGTAGGAATACATATATATAATCTATATCAATAATAGATTTATCAATAGTCTCTGCAATTTATAAGACATGACTAGTCTTTTTTTCAGGTTCATAATAATTGGCGCAGCAAGAATAATTAGTGCTGCTGTAAGATCTGCCAGAAAACATATTTTGCTCGATGAAGATGATGAAATTAAACCCGTGGATGGAGAACTGGTTGAAAATAGAACCTTAGATGAAATAATAGCAGATGTATTTTTTTTTTGTTACTACTGTATTTAAAACTCTGAATTTTGTTTGAAATTTCACGCCTTTAAAAGACTGATATTTTATCCTTAGCTTTTTTAACTTTAATCGACTAATGATTTTTTAGACTAAATTAGTCCCTTCCGTAATAGAAATTTATTTTTCAAACATTGTGAATTCAAACAAGTTTATTAACTTCCCGCAAACCGGCTTTACGTTAACAATATTGCTTCCTGCAAACAGTATCTTCAATGTGAAATAAATGAGTTTTTTATAAAACAGTTAATTTGTAATCAAGGGCCAGTTTCACAAAGCCGTCACTAACTTAACAATATCGCTTTTTATAGTCAAGTGAAGGTAACGGCGATGTCGCTATTTATAGTTCAGTGAAGGTAACAGCGACATCGCTATTTATAGTTAAGTGAAGGTAACAGCGACGTCGCTATTTACAGTTAAGTGAAGGTAACAGCGACATCGCTATTTATAGTCAAGTGAAGGTAACAGCGACGTCGCTATTTATAGTCAAGTGAAGGTAACAGCGACGTCGCTATTTACAGTTAAGTGAAGGTAACAGCGACGTCGCTATTTATAGTTAAGTGAAGGTAACAGCGACGTCGCTATTTACAGTTAAGTGAAGGTAACAGCGACGTCGCTATTTATAGTTAAGTGAAGGTAACAGCGACGTCGCTATTTATAGTTAAGTGAAGGTAACGGCGACGTGGCTATGTATAGTTAAGTGAAGGTAACAGCGACATCGCTATTTATAGTTAAGTGAAGGTAACAGCGACGTCGCTATTTATAGTTAAGTGAAGGTAACGGCGACATCGCTATTTATAGTTAAGTGAAGGTAACAGCGACATCGCTATTTATAGTTCAGTGAAGGAAACAGCGACGTCGCTATTTATAGTTAAGTGAAGGTAACAGCGACGTGGCTATTTATAGTTCAGCGACGGTAACAGCGACGTCGCTATTTACAGTTAAGTGAAGGTAACAGCGACGTCGCTATTTATAGTCAAGTGAAGGCAACAGAGACGTCGCTATTTATAGTTCAGTGAAGGTAACAGCGACGTCGCTATTTATAGTTAAGTGAAGGTAACGGCGACGTGGCTATGTATAGTTAAGTGAAGGTAACAGCGACATCGCTATTTATAGTTAAGTGAAGGTAACAGCGACGTCGCTATTTATAGTTAAGTGAAGGTAACGGCGACATCGCTATTTATAGTTAAGTGAAGGTAACAGCGACATCGCTATTTATAGTTAAGTGAAGGTAACAGCGACGTGGCTATTTATAGTTCAGCGAAGGTAACAGCGACGTCGCTATTTACAGTTAAGTGAAGGTAACAGCGACGTCGCTATTTATAGTTAAGTGAAGGTAACAGTTGACATCGCTATTTATAGTTAAGTGAAGGTAACAGCGACGTCGCTATTTATAGTTAAGTGAAGGTAACAGCGACGTCGCTATTTACAGTTAAGTGAAGGTAACAGTTGACATCGCTATTTATAGTTAAGTGAAGGTAACAGTTGACATCGCTATTTACAGTTAAGTGAAGGTAACAGTTGACATCGCTATTTACAGTTAAGTGAAGGTAACAGCGACGTCGCTATTTACAGTTAAGTGAAGGTAACAGCGACGTCGCTATTTATAGTTAAGTGACGGTAACAGTTGACATCTCTAACTTTGGAATGGCTTTATGAAACTGGCTCCATCCTTTTCTTGAAGAAACATTTTCTGACGAAATTTGTAATTACAAGAAGCGTGTTTTTATGCAGACAAAAGATACGGTTGTGAAAGCATTCAAGGTGATTGACAGCGTAACAAAAGCAGTGCTTGATCACAAAGTTCCCGGTGAACAACCTACTACTATCACTGCCGATTTGATTAAACTTAAACTGAAGAGACAAGACACCAAAAGCTCTGATGGTAAAATAAATTTTCGTTTTGTTTGGATAACTTACTTCATTAGCATTAACTTCATATTCATTTTAACGTTTAAAGACATCTATATAATACAAATAACTATTACTTGTCATAACTATATCATTCTACTTGATATAGTACAAATAACTATTGTCATAACTATATTATTCTACTTGATATAGTACAAATAACTATTACTTGTCATAACTATATCATTCTACTTGATATAGTACAAATAACTATTACTTGTCATAACTATATCATTCTACTTGATATAGTACAAATAACTATGACTTGTCATAACTATAATTCTACTTGATATAGTACAAATAACTATGACTTACTCTCATTAATACCCGTAATTAAACAGAATCTCCTTGTGGTCAACTGAACGATTTATTTCGAGCAGCAATACATTGAAGATTAGTTTTTTCTTATACCTTCGTTTTTTGCGACAGCTTTGTGATTGAGTTTACTGATGTCAAAACTTACGATTTTACTTGCCAACCATTATCATCCATCTTATTCCAAAAATTATTCATTAATGTGCATTTGAATTTTATAATAGGTATATAAAACTATATTAATATTAATATTTCTGACGATGAACTAATGACGACCTGTTTTAGGTTGAGCCAAGCTATCAACAACTAAATTTTGTACATGAGAATATGCAAGGGCAGTGTTTTTAGGACTCTTATAGATGCTCTCACACATTTTCTTCTATAAAAGTAATTTCATCAGTGGCAAATTTGTATTCTGTCATGTGTGAAATAAATATGTCTTATATCTTAGTTGTTATGTTAATGTTACTAATGTATTATCTATTTGTTACATGTGTAAAAATTACAAATTCCTCGAACAAATCAAATTATGAGTTACTGTTAAACCAGTCATCAACAAACAATAAATAATCAACTTTTTTCAATTTTTCTGGAATTCGTGTTTTTGTACCTCTAGGTTACAAGTTGGATTTAGGTTCTTCAGGGCGTGTGTCTCTCCCTCCATTAGAATCTTCACTGCCTGGTGAGGATTATAAGACCACAGACGCCGTGGTGAGTTTATTTTCGGTTATGCCAGGTATTCATATTTACATGCACAAAATAAAAAACAAACAGAAAAAAATACATGCACCACAATTACACGATATCTAAAACATGACGTACTACATACACAAAAGATAAAGATAAATTATCCAGTGATGCTTAGCACCAAAAAGTGCCTAACTATAATTACATTATAACAAGATCCTCCACTGTCTTGTAATGTCAGAGAGAACGAGAGAGAGAGAGAGGGAGAGGGAGAGGGAGAGCGAGAGAGAGAGAGAGAGAGAGAGAGAGAGTGAGAGAGAGAGAGAGGGAGAGAGAGAGAGAGAGAGAGAGAGAGAGAGAGAGAGAGAGAGAGAGAGAGAGAGAGAGAGAGAGAGAGAGAGAGAGAGAGAGAGAGAGAGAGAGAGAGAGAGAGAGAGAGAAGAGAGAGAGAGAGAAGAGAGAGAGATTTGATTTTGATTTAACACTTTATTTCGAATCAAAATGTCAGAAGTGTATGCCTCTTCACTTTCAGTTAAAGCTTTAATTAATGAATTTCTACTGCACATTACTCTCATGTACAAACTGTGAGCCATTTTCCTGTGTATAACATTATGATTTACTGAAATTATTCTAGCACGGTAAACCGAGTTATTAATATGTAATTCCTGAATAAGGTTTACACGGGTAAAATGGCGCAATAAATTTGTACCATGTGTTACTGACATTTTTATGTTTAATTAGCTGCAATGTGCTTATATTATTTTGTACTTTCTAGATGTACATTGTTCCTGAAAATCCATTTGTCTGGGATGAATCCGCCTCGCTTGTGAATACCCCAGTATTGGGTTTCAGTATGTCTGACCCATCTACAGATGAAGAGGAAGCGATTTCAAGAGCTTTGGATTTCTTTATTGTTACGCCAGGTACTGCTAATTGGCAGGGGCGTCGTGCACCAAAAAAATTTGGGGGGGGGGGCCGACCCCTATGGCACGACGCCACTGCTAATTGGTTTGGGTTGTTTAAAAAAGAACCCTGAGCATGTTAGAGAACTATTGAACTATGAACTATGAATTTTATTTCACACATCAAAAAATACAATATCAAATACATTAATAAACTTTAAATAAAATAATTTGAGTAGTGCGAGGTGAGTGTACGACCATACGGTCATTAACACACTCACCTTACTTAAATGAAAAAACGATTATAGTTATGCATGCTTCTGTAGATAACTTAATGTAAATTAGGATGAAGTAAATGATGTAATAATTTGAGTAGTGCGAGGTGAGTGTATGACCATACGGTCATTAACACACTCACCTTACTTAAATGAAAAAACGATTATAGTTATGCGTGCTTCTGTAGATAACTTAATGTAAATAAGGATGAAGTAAATGATGTAATAATAGCAATGGTATAAGAGCAATAAACCTGAAAGTTGAGAAAGGAAAACATAATATGTAATTACGACTTTGAGTGAGCCTTAAATGCACTACTTACTTGTATTATATTGCACCATATTGCTTACTTCTATATACAATGATATACATATATGTACAGTGTTTTTGGGAATGTGTAATAGGTGTGGCGTCAAGTTCTTATTGGATGTGAATGTTGTAGCCGCGTTTTGCTTTCTGTATTCATTGTAAATGAAATGCAGAGGCAGACCGATCTTTGTCCACATCGAGTTTAAGTAATTAAAGAGATTAACCCTTTCACTACGGAAGCCGGCACACTACATTCTTGTATTCATACGTTCTATGTTCTCTGATAAATATTAGAGAAAGTTTCTGACTTTCGAACCGTGTATGACACGAATAAATTCCGTTTGATGCTGCACTAATAATGGCGGTTTGGAATTCGATCGAAGCAGCCTACGTTTTTCTTGTAAGGGACAAAGGTGGTAGACTGCCGTTCAAGCTCAGCACTAAGCACAGTTACTCAGGTCTGTTTATTTCACTGCTACGGCCATGCAAAACTAAGCACAGTTACCTAGGTCTGTTTATTTCACTGCTACTGCTATGCAAAAACATTGCAGAAAAGTTTAACAGCCGTAGGATTGGGGTTGCTTCGCAACAAGTAACGCTAACCAGCCAATCAGCATCTGAAGCCAGGTGCATTCCACAATACTGTAATGTATGGTATGTTCTCATGCTAAATCACTTGTAGATAGTTGATGAAACGTGTTTAGTTACGTGTTCTGCATTCTTATAACATAATTGCATATATTGGACTTTTGTGTAAATTGACTTCTAAATATAAGAATATGCTTATTTGCGTAGGTGTGCACGCGTGTGCATGCATGAGTGCATATATGTGTGCACGGATGTGTGTGCACGTGTATAAATAAAACTAATATTCAATAATAGTGTTTAATAATAATGCTTATTTGTTTATGTTTATGATTTATTTTAGTAACACACCACAAGAAGTTATCGTTGAATGTGCAAAAGCCAATGCGGCCCTGATAAGAAGCAACTACGTAGTGAAAGGGTTAACTAATGAACTGTAATGTTTTTTTGAATATTTACAGCAACAAGTGATTCACTGGTTCCATCTTTCGTGGTCCAACATGATGGAAATTATACCGACAAAGATGTCACTGTTTACAATTTCACTGTCAGTTCTCACAATTTCTTTATCCTGGGTTTTCTTGGCTTACAAAACAATGCAACTCTTAAGGTTGGTAAAATTTTGCTTCTTTTTCTTCTTCCTTTATCAATTTTATTTTCATTATATATTTAGATTAGTAGGAAGATCCAGTTTAACGTTTTTTTGCAAAGCAGCAAGTATTGTGTTTGTTAGCAAAAAGTTCAGCTAAGTTGAGATTTGGATTGAACTATTTATAGATAAATTGATTCATAGATGATTATCTTAATTTAAAAAAATACATTTGTAAAATTAGTGATTAACAAAAACAATTCGTGTACACGATTTACACTTCTGCTTACGTAGTGGTGTCCGTAAAAGGATTTTAGGTTATTTTATTACGTCAGTGTTCACTCGTTCTGTAACCCCCCCCCATACTTTTAATTTAGTTTAGTTTATTATTATCCAATTCAGTACAATATAATGACCTTAAGCACACAGTCACATCAAAATTATTACATCTACTGTATCAAATTGTTATGTTTCATACACTATCGTTATCATAAAAGAATAATTGTACTGCAGTGGGCTAGAGAAGCAAAGGCTTGTATAAGCCCACTGTCATGTGAACCCGATAAAAAAAGGAATGGATGAGTGAACAAAGAAAGAACTGGGAGAAAGGTTAGATCACACAGGAAGGGTAGAAGGATGTGTTAGTGGAAATGGTAGGAAGAAAGATAATAGATTGTGCTATGTTGACATCAGCTCTAAAGATTTATCAATGAGGCCTTGTTCTGCATAATCTGTACCAGGATTTTTTTAAGCTATACTGTCTTTTTAAAGCTGCATTGGTTATGTATGTCTTGACTTGGCTTCTTCTTGTCATGCTGTACTCACAGAGCTAGTTTACCTGGTCTGTTGGCAGTCTCTTCTTGGCTAAGAGAGTCGTTGTTGTTGTTGTTGTTGTTGTTGCTGTTT